>VYZQ01048950.1:0-96561 GCA_013400655.1 Mystacornis crossleyi | reverse complement strand
TATTATATATAATTTTGGAAATCTGTCTGGAATACACCATAAAGCAGGAATAAAAGAAAAACTGTAAGGACATTTGTATTTGTCAGCGTCTCCCCAGACAGAGCCCCGAGGATATGATATTCTTAGAATAAAGCTTTCATTTCACAGTGCATCAGTGGGAAAATTAACAAGCTCTCCTCATGCTGTTCCATAATTCATTTTCTTTGTTTTAGATATTGAGCTGAGCTGGTACAGTAACTTAAATAGATAGGGGAGATTTTAAGCACAGATTTGGATTCTGGCTGGTTTGGGTTGTTTGGTTTTGTTTTGCTTTTTTCCTCCTTTATCCTGTAGCTTCCTGGTACCTAAATAAGAAGTTGCCTCAATTTATTTTAGCAGTTGCCTTTTAAATGGAAAGTGCCAAATGCTGCTATAATAATTTAAAATACATCAGAGCAGACTCCCTTCAGTTAGTGTAAGGGATGTAAGCTGCATTTCCTGCAGCACCAGGAGCGGTGTTCAATCCTCAGAGTCTGCTCGTCTCCACCAGTGGTAATAGGAGACCGAGATACCACAAAGCTTGGAGAGAAGTTCCTTGGGGTGAGATCAACCACCACTTTTGCTCCACCTGAACCTCAATTAACAACAGGCAATTACCTTGAAAGACAGCAATTTTTGCTGTTATTTCCTGGAAATGCATAGTTACATTTTTGCAGAAAATCACACAAATGTTTCTGGAGCAAAAGTGATATTCCTGCCTCTGTTTTCTACCAAGAAGCTCCTTCAGTCCTTAGAAGTCCTGTGACTCCAGAAACCAAAAAGGGAGGCCATAGCAAAGCTAACTTTTCTCACTGAGGAAACTGCTTGAACAGCAACAACATCAAAAATCTGAGAAAAATTTTATTCCTTCCTCCAGCTCTACTCATTCAGGTGCTGAGGAAAAAGAAACACTCCAGCAGAAAACTCCAGTTTGGATGTTTAAATACATGTTAGTAAAAAGAGGAAGGGTGGAGAAGGTGCTGTGGTCCCCAAAGCTCCAACACTGGTTCGGTAATACCACTGCTTGCAAGCCCCCTCCCTGCACAGGAGCAGAGATCAGTGTGTGGCTTCTCTCAAATATCCCCAGCCAAGTGCTTGCCCACTTGCCAGTGAAAACTCTTCTTGTGTTTTTAGGAAACGATTACCTACACCCTTGCCCCTCCAAAAAAAAAAAAAAAATTCTAGGGGAAAGTGTGATATGCCTGGTACACAGTAGCCTACTGGGGACTCACGCAACTTCAGCTTGCTTCTGACCTTTTCCTTGGCTATGCCTGTAGAGCCTTGAAGAATCTTCAATCCTCTAAAAGAACCATTCTGTCCTGCTCAGCCACGAACAGCAACTGAGCCAGACAGACATGGTCTGAGGTGCTACTTCTCATAAATAGAGTCCAAAACAGAATTATAACTTGATACTTTTAAATGGTCTGGTAGCTGAAGGGAGTCATTGATGATGCCTTACCACCCTTATGCAAAATTTTGTTAATAGTAGTGAAAACTGTGGCCAAATGCATAGAAAATATCCTTGTTATAAACAGAATGTTCATAACCACAACAAGAGTTGTGGTTAAGACAGTGAAAAAATTAAATACATTCTTAGGGCATCTGTAGTAGGAAAGCCATTCCTGTTCCCCAGAGATAACCTCAAAAACTTCCTTGCTGCATCCACTTTTCCATCTGCTTGCTGTTGGTAGTGCTTCCCAGTGTCAGGCTGCTGGGTTCATAAGATGGCAATCCGAAACTGGATGAAGCCCGTGTCACTCTAATGTGAGAAAATTCATTCAGCTGGTAGTTTTCAATAAGGAGTGATGCTATCTGGTCCGGAGAGGTCTCTTTGCCAATGCCCATCTGCACAGTGGCCGGCACACTGTGGCATTATTGTCACACAAATAGCAGTTGCACAGCACATGGTGAAAACGTATCTTCCCTAGAATAAGCCTCCTCCTTATCAGAGCTAGTAATACAACTATATTATCCTGGCTTTTGGAAGTGATAAGCCCGTTTGTGCAAAAGAGCGAGTGCCCTCGGTTCCCAATGGCTTCCGGCCTCAGCTGGCATTGCTCAATGCTCCATAAGAGTGAAGCTCTGTGGGAGCTCTGCCAAGGGAGGATGAGGATGCTCTGGTGATGGCAACCCCCCTGGGTATCTGGCTGCAATACTGCTTGTCCAAAGGGTCCCTACCACAACTGTGACCCCAGCTGCTCTGTGCTGGAAGATCTGATTCTTCCCCATCCTGCTTACAACCAATAAGGAGCCCTGCCTCAGTCTGTAGTGCACACTTCTTGCTCTACAGCCATGTATAGGACAGACAATATCCTCTGCTGTTTGATACCTGTGCTTATATAACTGTGCATGCTTTGGGTGTTTGAATAAATGTTTCAGAACTCCACAAAATTACTACAAACAACAAAAGCTCCAAAAATTAGAGAAAGATGAATAAAAAATACTGTACTGGAATTTTCAAGTTCAGCAAACCTGCTGTGTGCCACAATCACAACTAGCCAATCACAACCCCAGTATTCCCTTTGATGCATATAAAATGTATTTTTAATTTCACGAAGCTGCTTCTCACTCTTATTTGAAAGGCTATTTGAAGAGTATATGGGAATTACTAGGTTCCCTAGTTTTACTACCTCTGTTATGTCACCTTTTAAATTTTCTCTTGTATGAAATACAGTCTGAACCCCCTGAATCCTTCCTTATAGAGACCTTTCTTGTCTCTGAACATTATTGTCACCTCACCGATATCTCTCTGACAGTCTGCTTCTTTTACAGTGCAGGAATGAGTGTAGCCAGATGTGAACAATAGTACTGAAGCCAGGCATGTCCCTACATTTACAAATTACATTATATTGTTTCTGATTACAAAATATTTATTGCAACCTCTATTACAAAGCCATGTCTCTGCCTGTACTGGCAAAGCTTCGTGCGCTACCAGCAACCTTGTTTAAGCAGGGGCTATTGGGACCACCAGCTATTTTTGAGCAGAAGAGATGACAGCACCACAAAGCATCCGTGAGCTGATTGCTGGAATCTCCCCTGTTAGTGAGTGGATCTTGTTCGGTGCTGGCTTCTCACTTCGAGCTTTGTGTTCCCCTCACCAGATGGATGTTGGCAGATGGTAACACTGTTATGCAGTTTAATTATTTAAAATGCTGCATACAAATCTACCTTTGGCATTCAGCAATAAGACAGGGTGTTTGTTGTCCATATCCTATCTTTGATAGGCTGTTTCATATTTCCCTCTTTGTAAGACTGTGAAGATGATTCTGATTTGGGTGCTTACACACATACCCTGTTCTTTGGTGGGTCTCCCATGCAGGGGGTTGCACACTTGCTGTTTTGAACCGGTGCTACATGAGAGGCAGTACCTTGCTATAAACAAAAAGGACAGTCCATAATCTTCACTCACACAGTCACAGTCATGCAGGTTGGGAAAGACCTCTGAGATCACTGTGTCCAACCTTTGATCAAACACCACGCTGTCAACCAGACCATGGCACTGAGTGCCATGTCCAGTCTTTCCTTAAACACCGCCAGGGACAGTGACTCCACCACCTCCCTGGGCAGCCCATTCCAATGTCTAGTCACCCTTTCTCCGAAGAAGGTCTTCCTGATGTCCAACTTGAATCTCCCCTGGTTCAGGCTGAGGCTACATCCTCTTGTCCTCTTCCTGGTTGCCTGGGAGAAGAGGCTGACCCCCACCTGGACACCTCCTCCTTTCAGGGAGTTGTAGAGAGTGATAAGATCACCCCTGAGCCTCCTTTTCTCCAGGCTAAACACCCGTAGCTCCCTCAGCTGCTCCTCATGTAACTCACTCTCCAGACCCTTCACCACCTCCGTTGCCCTCCTCTGGACTTGCTCCAGCACCTCAGAGTCTTTCTTGAAGTGGGGGGCCCAGAACTGGGTGAAGTACTAGAGGTGTGGCCTCACCAGCTCTAAGTACAGAGGGAAAATGTGTTTGTGTGTTCATCTGAAAGGTCCCTTTGACTTCAATCACCAAGGGACAGAAATCCATCTTCTCAAGAAAAGCAGGAAACAATTTTTAGTGCTACAGGTTATCAAAAAGTGTTGATGTTCAAAGCTATTGGAAGAGTTGGAAATGGTGCCAACTTGTTGCTGACCTTGGACTGGGGATTGTCCATCCTGGTTCTCAGGACCACCTTCAGTAGAATTGGAGGCAAGAGTCTGGACTGTAACCTCTAACAGGAGGGAAGGAGTTTGTCATCAACACTGGAAGTGACATGCTTTGATTTTCTCAAAGCTCTGCATCAAGTTACTACATTTACAAATTTTTTAGCTTCCCTTATTTCCACCTAGTCACCAGCCACTAACATTAATTTTTTGCCAGTTAAAAAGTTGCTATAAGCCTCTTGTTTGCTTGGCTTGAGGGTTTTGTGAGACGGCAGAATGTCAACAGAGCCCATAAAACTTCAGGTCCCGAATTGTTCTCCCATTTACAACAGTCCACAGGGTCACAACCCATTCTGAACCATGCCTTGATTTCATGTAGCCCCTAAACTGCCAGCTGCAGGATCCTGATCAGGCGTGTCCCACTTCTTGTGCTGTTGGCTGTGTGATGAGCCACTCCCAGGATTCAGGTCTTGGCACACTGGTCTACCTACGCAGAGGCAGCTCTGCATGAAAGGGCTCAGATCCTCGGGGTGAAGAGCCAGCTGTACTCAGGGTCCTTTGGTTCAGGGAAGGAAGAATGATTGGGAAAATGGGAGGGGAGGAGCATTTCGAAGCACCGCGTCCCTCTAATTGGCCAACTGTCCAGTGAGGAATAAGGAGGGAGGAGATGATTACATGCTAATGTGAGGCATTAGTGTTGGGGAAAGAACCCCTTGGAATAGCTTTTATGGCAAAACCTCGACAGGTTAATCAGCAGAACTCCAGTCATGCTGTAGACTATTTTAAAAGGAAAAGCAGCAACAACAAACACATTAATACAACTTAGTGAGATAATAGCTATCCCAAGCTGCACTGATTGGAAACAATTGGCAGAGCCTGGAATATAAGGAATCACTTCCTGCAGCAATTTCCTTTTATTAAAAAAGCATTTAGAGCATTTACAAGCTTTTCATTTCTCAAAGATCTATTTTTAACTCTGTGCTCTCCTTAAAGACACAGTTCAGTCCAGCTGAATGCATGGCTAGGCCAGATGGAATTTGCTCAGAACACAGATGTTTGCCATCCTGCATCACTGCAGAGGTTTTTACCCAGAAGATGTTACTGAAGTCTTCTTGTAGCAAGAACATTCAGGAAAAACACCCTGCTTTCTGACCTAGGCACAGAATCACAGAACTACAGAATGAGTAAAGCTGGAAGGGACCACAGTCGGTCATCTGGTCCAAACTCTCTGCTCAAGCAGGATCATCATAGAACAATTCAGGTGGAACTTCCTGGGCTACTATTTCTCCCCATATCTGCATAGCAAGGGCAATTCAAACACATTAAGTATGAAAGTGCAGTCCTTCGAAAATGCAACTACTTAAATGTTGCATCCTCATTTCCAAGACAACTGGAAATAGTTAAATCTCCAGGATCCATAGAACTTCAAAGCATCACTGAAATAAAAATCATAACCACTTCATCTGAAGGCCTGCTATTCATTCCCTGTTGGGGCTATCAACAGTGATTGTGAGTTCGCTTATTTTTATTTGTTTATTTAATAGTACCGTGGTCCAACACAGGGATTTAAAAAAAGGTTTGTTTCTGAAATACTTGAAATGAATTTTCAGTTCTGTTTTGTTTTCTCATGTGAGAAAAATAGAAAAACATTTGATTTGGGTCAAAATTTGGGTCAACTAAAAATAAAACATTTTCATTGTAGAAGCAGCAGGCTACATATATTTTGATTTAAGTAGCCTTCCAGCCTAAGCATGAGATTGAAACAAAAGGAAATTGAACATCCACTTTAACTAATACAGAGACAAGACTGTTTGTTCTGGTGTGCCCCCTTTTGTTTTGAAGAGGGACAAACTGAAACACTCTGGACTTGTGACACAGTTGCACAAATGTTTCTGCCCAAGCTTTGATTTTTTTTGTTATGAAGCGAAGCATTTGCCCAGCTCCGGCTTCAAGACTTCAAAG
This sequence comes from Mystacornis crossleyi, assembly GCA_013400655.1. NCBI lineage: Eukaryota > Metazoa > Chordata > Aves > Passeriformes > Timaliidae > Mystacornis > Mystacornis crossleyi. The sequence goes on along the minus strand of VYZQ01048950.1, from coordinate 90,450 downwards.
AACAGAGGTCCATTCTCTCTCTTTGCTGCATGGATCATCTCCTGTGGGTTATCTCTCTAAAAAAGCAAGCCTTTGGGTGTCAACAGCAGGATGGGATGAAGTGTGCATTCCTCTGCAAAGGGACTCCTTTCTACACCTCCACCCACACCCAGAGGTGTCCCCATGCCAGCTGGGCAGAGAAACGGCTACCAGGACAAGGTGGTAGTGCTCAGAGGGGAGAGAGGAGTGTCCTGTGGAGTGCCTGTAAAACCCAGTATTCCATGGCCCTACTGCGGCAGCACCACACCCTCTGCCTCTTTGGTGGTGGGGCTAAGGGCGGTTCCATCAACACTGCACTGGTGGGGAACGAGTGCAATCAGCCAGCACGACCTTCCCTGCCACTGCTGGGACCCCTCTCCACCTGCATCCATGTCCTCTTCTATGGAGGTCCTGAACCTTCTCTCTTGTTCCCTCCAAAGAGGGAACAGAGGCCAAAGTACAACCTAGGTTGGAGAGGCCCAGCAACATGCACCGAGTCATTTCCCAGCTATGCTATGAACTATCATAGGAGCACAGCCTTACTTGGAGGATGGCAACAGGAATCAGAGACCACAAGGCACACAAACACAGCACCTGAATAGTGCTGGAACAGCATTGCTAGGTCACTCTTTTAGGGTGTGTGCTACTCCAAAGAAAAGCTCTTTTTTTTTTCCTAGTCAAAGATGACCTTTTCTTTGTGTAAAGTTTTGCTGTAACTTTAAATCGTTGATTTCATATCTTGAAAAAAAGTTGATCTGATATCTACTAAGACTGACAATTTTTAGATAGCCTACCTTAGCTCGAGCTGCCTCTCCTACCTCTCAAAACAGTGTCATTTAGAGAGGGAGATTATCCAAGTGGTGAAGAGGGAAATGAGGAGTCTAGTAACTCATTCATTTTATTGGCTAAGCACAACAGCGTTACCATCCTTGCAGTCATAACTGGTCTGCCTTTCCAGTGTGTGTGCCCAATTATAACTTGCAAGAAGCCATGTATCTCATAAAGAATTCAGCTAATTTTCAATATTTTCTAAAGTCCTGTAAATGAACAATGCACTTTTTACAGGTCTTTCATCAAGGAGTTAATAACCAGATGAAGGTTCTCTTTTCATCAGTTTCTAAGTGATGCTCCATTTGATTGAAGAAGATCAAAAATGATGATCAGAAAATAAAAAGGAAGTTTTAAAGGCAGCCTTTGTACAACACTTTAACTGTCTCATTCCTGTTATTTCAGAAGTATCACTGGGTTTCTTTCAGGCTTAAAAAAAAATATAAAATTCCTGCGAAGTGCCAGTACTTGCCTTCCTCTTGCTTTAATTTTAGAAACACTTGTGGGCAACATACTTCTACCAGATAGTAGCCCAGGCCTAAGTGAAAGCAACACCAGTGATAGCAAAACAATTAAGATTCTGCCATTGTCTACTATGCTACCCGTGGTCCTAATCTTTCATCCCACCCCATGCCAGCCTGCAGGGTGCCGTCCCACAGTGACCCTGTCCCATCTCACTGGCACTGCATCAGCTACTCTGTCTCTGGGAACTGGGGTGCAGGTACCTTCTGGGGCTCTGCAGGCCAAGGGAGGTGGGGGGAGAGGACAGCCCTTGTGCAAGAGTTCCTTTGTCTTTAGTGTAGGAGAAGAGTATCATCCTTCTGTGTTTAGTTTTACCTGAGAATTTCCTCTTTTCTTTAATGGGCTCTTGAAAGCCTTCTGTATAAATTTTCTATCCCTGGTGCATTTTGCCTTTTCCATTTGCTAAGCCCTGATTTACTGTTTTTAATTAGAAATATGCAAATTTCCTCTGAAGATGTGAGATGCTTCTTCCCTGAACCCAGCTCAAACATGTAACTTCTTTGCCAAGCTCTTCAAAGCATAACTCCATCCTTTTGTCCCCTCTGCCCCTGTCTCCTCTTTCGGGGGAGCCAGGCACCTCATGCATGCGCTCTCCTCTCCCGTCCCTCCATCTAACCATGGTTCGCTCCCTTTCTGCATCCCACTCTCACTGCAGCACCCATAGCAAAACCCAGTATAATCCTCTTGTTACCACCAAAACAAGCTTGCTCTGAAATTTCCTGCAGTAGTTAAATGTTGGCCCCTTGTCCCTTGGCAGGGATTTGCTTCATAGTGATTCATTAATCTATGGCAGTTAATAATGAGTGTTTGATGCAAGCTGGCATAACTAATTGAGACACTGGATGTTGTCATCCAAACATCCAAATTATAATTTCTGTACTGCCAGAGATGTAGCCCTGCCTCTCCCTTGCAGAGAGGGAAAATGAGGCAAAACAGGACCAAAGACATGTTGCCATCTTGAGCTATTCCATCCTGTGTTTTGAATTGTTCCCCTGAAGTGAGTGCTGGCATTTAAGAGAGGTTTCAATCCAGGAGTAATTTGGGTTTCCAGAACTCAGTATTTCATAGCTTGTAATCATCCTACATAGTGAAGCCTGCAGAGAATCAGAAAATGATACATTTAATTTTAGACCAAGTTTAACAAAACACTGATATTTAAGAGAAGCACTGTACTTTCAGGCAAACTCAGAACACCCCAAAAAGGGATGTTTTATAGCAGGTGCTTTGCACACAACTTCTGTCAGGATCAAATATGATGGAAAAGGGGATAGCTAAACAGGCATTGACACTTGCACATTTTTTACAGAATGCTTGATCCCAGTGTTCTAAGGAGCAGTTATCTTAAGATCTGATCCTTAAAATCAGTTATCGTTTCAGCAGGATGTATAAATAAATCAGCAGAAGAACCAGCTAATGACTCACTGTTGTAAATTAAATGGAATTTGTTATGAATATGATTCATTGAAACTTTCCTAACAAATCAATTTGTTTCAATCACACTGTAATTCAATAATAATATTTAGCATTTATATGGTGCTTTCAACAGCTCATGAACTTTCCAAGCATTAATTGTCTGTGTTTCACAATGATATTTTGAGCTGCTGCATTCAGCTGCCTCTCCTTTATAGATGAGAACACTGATGCCCAAAGAACTTAAGGAAATGTTTTAGCCTCTTGAAAGTGTTGAAATTGAAATTTCTGTTTTACCTTTTTTGGTATCTGTCCTCAGACACAGTGCACAGTGGTGGCTCATGAGCACCAGTGGAGGTTTTGGTCTGTCATGGTAAAGCTGGCATTTAAAAATCACACCCTTCTGTTGCAGAGCTTGGCATCCCCTGTTTGGAAGCTTTGCTCACCACTGTGCTGCTTATCCAGTATGATCCTTCTTTCTGCCTTTCCCCCATTTAAAGGCTGAGCTCTGGAAACCCAGTGTCCCTGTGTCTGCACTCAGGGACAGCCCCCCTTGCTGCACCCCATGGACAGATCCTGCTCTGGCCCTAACCTGCTCTCTTTGTTCCCTCTTCAATGATCAGTTCACATATTCCTTTGGCAGCTCACATCTGTCCAACTGCTGTGAACTTCAGCTTGAGCTGCTCATCAAATGAATCCTATAGAAAAATGAAGCACTGCACACTGCATGCAAGCAGGCCAGAATAAGGGTGTAGCTTTTGGGTAGTCTATGCCTACAAAATGCATGTCATAAAGGGTTTTTTTAAAGCACAGAAGCAGAAAAGTTACCTGATTGTTACTCATTTCAGAAATCTCCAAGTACCACAAGGGCTTCTCTAGGACCTATGAAACTTGGCCTTAAGCAAGATAACGTAAGGTGAACTACTTCTGGATGTGAAGGCAGAATTAAGACAAGCTTTGTCCCAGTCCCATCTCGTGTGTTCACTTATGAGATGATGTATGAGAGGTGGCTACTGGAGTGCTGGTTGCTGGATCCCTATATCTGACAGCACCATGTGAAGAGGAACACATGAAGCTGGTTATACACACAACTGTAGAAATCTGTCATCTGGGTTTCTATCTAGCACTGGGAAACACTGTAAGCCTAGAGGACCTGCAGTGCTCCAACTACCATATCACAAACGAGCCTGATCTCATCTCCTCTTTGAAATCAGGATGTGGTCTTTCACAGAGCACACTAGCAACTTAAGGAACTCACAATGCTGCAGTGGCCGAAAGCAAAACCATCTCCACAATCCATTAAAAAAAGTCATGGAAGAAATGGTCACCAAGGGCCACAACGACATGGATATGTTCTGTTGCTCAGACTTCCAGAAGCTGGATCTTGCTAGTGGGAGAAGGTGCCCATGCCCACTTATTTACTACATTCTTCAGGTGCTTGCCAGAGGTTGCTGTCACAGACAGAATGCTGAGGCAGACACACCTCAGGTCTGGTCCTGAACAGCTATTCTTATGTTATGTTCTCCATAAGGATTTGGATGGAATACTGGCTGAAATTGGGGCTATGACTTGAAGAAACTGATGGTTGTGGTGTCTTTGGAGTAGAGAAAGAAAAGCTGTCAGTGTGCAAATAAGAATTTATGAATCATCATTCACTGTGTCAGCTGAGAGGAAAAAAAATGGGGGTTTATTGCCCAGTTTGATTTTTTTTAAGAAATCCCTAGTCCCACCTTCCTAGTTTTCTGCCAATACATATGATCATCTTCAGTCAATAAAGGCTGGTGTTTCCATACACAAGAAAGGCTCTTCCTGGAAGCACCTAAGGACCAAAACTCACAGAGAAATCTTCATTACTCTGTTTACCCCCTTGCCCTGTATCTATCATTTTGAACTGCAGATGCACAGCATTGCTGGCTGCCCTTGGTTTCTTGTCTTCTTGCTTGCATCCTCTGTGCTGAGCACAGTATCACTCAGAGTAGAAAAACATGTTTGGCTCCCTGCTTATGGCAAAACACTGAACTGATGTCTGGTACTCCCTGCTGAGACGTTTTCACTATAAACTTCACAGTCAAATAAGTCACCTTGATGCCAATATTTGTGCCTGTTCCCTGATGCAATGCATAAATCATATTGCTGTTCCTTATCAGCTTGTAGTGCTTGCTTAATGGGTAGCTCTGCTGCTTCAGCAGGGAATTAGCTAGAACAACATTACAGTGATAAAGTAAGGAGAGCAACCATCCATCAGTGGGTCAATTAGTAATGTTAAAAAGGAAGCTCTGAAATAACTCAAACAGCAAAACATTGGTTCTTGTGCACATGTTCAAAACTGTTTGTCAGTGAGTATGAAACGAGAGAAAGAACAAATAATCAGGGATATGTTCTTTTTTAGATACATGCCAAAACCTCCCTTTAATAACAGTATCTCTCATGGCCTTAGCAGCTTTTATCTCTAAACTCTTTAGATGATATCTGCAGTCACTTTCAGTGGAGCTGGATTTGAAGCCAACCCTCAGTTCTTATCAACCGTGGACAAAGCTTGGCATGCCGACACCAAATAGGCAGACCTTTGAGTACAAACCCCTACCCATAAGTCACTCCTCACACACTCACCAAAGAGAAGTCAGACTCCATTTGCACTCCTTGCAGCAGTGAGAGGCTTTCCAGGCAGGGGACTTAGCAGGGCCACAGCAGGGCAGCCAGGGACAGCCCTTTGCAGAGCTCCTGAGAGCCCATCAGGCCCTGGTGTGCTGCAAACTGGCGGGAGTTCAAAGCCCGTGAAACAACACCAGCCCCTATTTCACACAAATCCAGCTAGAGAGGTCTAAATTGGCCTAAATGGTTTTTTATAGTCACTGACAAGAATTTCTCTTATATGGAACCGTCATAATTTTGTTAGAAGGATTCTGAGTGACAGATTTATTCCAAGGGTACAGGCGACAGCATGCTCTGTCAGTCAGTATCGTGATGCTGGAAGCCAAGGGAATGGTCAGCCAAGAACAGCAATGTCCCCTGGAAATTCCCTGCCCACTCCCTGCCTCGCTGCAAAAGCAATGGAAGAGCACTGACATCAGTGAGAAGCTCAGCCTCTGTGTGTCAGCAGCTATGGAGAAGAGGAGATCGGTGACATAGTTTGGGTTGCAATATACTTTCTGGAGAAAAAGAGATGACTCACTTAAATTTAAAACAAAGAAAATCAGCTGTCATTGTGGAGGTTCCCGCCTGGGGGGAGGGGCCCTGGCGTGAAAGCATGGTCTGGGACACACGGGGTTCCCCCCTGCTCCCTGGTCACATGTACCCCAGTTCTGGTCCTCATTGGCCATTTCAAATGTACCCCCTCCCGGAGAATCCTGTACTTAGGTTGGTGTTCCCATGATGCTTGAGTCCTTTGTGTGAGTCTGGTCCAGGCTCCCAGCCATGGCGGCTGGAAGAGAAATAAAATATCTCTGAACATCCACGAAAACATCATCCCCATATTCTTTCCACGGGCCAAGCTGTTGTCTGGGAAGGTTGCAGGAGACCCCACTGCAACATGTCATGTTGTCACCACAGAGGTACAGATAAGCAGGGAGCTCCCTAAGCTTTCTCCAGCACCAAAACCATTGGATCTGCCTCATTGCTGAAGAGTTATTTTCCTCAACACTGTTCATTTATATTTTAATTTAGAGCTCTTTACACTCCCAGACCCTTTAAGTATATAAATGACCAGAAATTTAATTGCTAATCCAGTAGACTATAAGAATAAAATCAGGAGTTTAATTTCCAAGCTACCCCATAATTGTTATTCATTGCCCAAATGCATCATTAACACAGCGAGACTGACACAGCAATGCTATGCCCTCCCAAAACGTCAAATGCACTTACATTTAAATGGTTGAAAACCAGGAAAGAAGGAGTCACGGCAAAATCAAATGCATGCTCTGGAAACAAGCTAGATCCACAACTGCTGTAAATTAGCATGGCTTCAGAGACTGTAACAGTTACCCCAGGGTATGCCAGCTGAGGACCTGGTGTCTGTTTTTCCATTTCTGGGCATCCGTATAAGATGAAAAATACCCGAAACACTATAGTCTCTAAATGTCTAGCAACTTTAAAATCAAATGAATCAAGTTGTTGGTCATGTCATAGAGGCAATTACACTGAGTGGTTTGGGATCAAGTCTTTGTCAGCAATAGTGAAAATGAGCAAACAAAACCGTTGAGTGCACCTATAAATAGCTTCAGAAGAAAACATACAGTATCCATGTTGAAACATCAACCTTTGAAATACTTACGAATTGTCAATATTGCTTCTAAAGATGCAAGATGTGCCAGAGACAGAGGCAAGCATCATAAGTCTACTAGAAAAAATCAAATTGGAAACTAAACTGAGAAAACCGGCAGCGTCTCTGCAAATACAGTGTGCAATATATATCATTGCTTGCTGCAGAAGAAAAATGAAATAGCCAATTATTTGCAGATACAGCATGCTACCAGCACCAACCACCAGACTATGAGGCAATGCAAACAAGTCCTGTCAGAAGCTCAGGGAGTTCATCAAAAACCTGGTAATTCCCGCATGCTCAAAAATGCCTTAGCATTATCTGGTATTTTTAATTCATTTTCTCTGTAAAATTGCAGGTGGTTTGCTGCAGCACAGCATTTGAGGAATGTTTCTTAAAAAAGCTATGAGGAAATAATAGGGAAACCATACTTTCTTCTTTGTTTTGAATACATGCATTCATTTTATTACAAAACTTCCTGCCATGGTTTCAGTGCTGCTCTTTGAGTGGCAGTTTTGGGCCCTATCTGGATTTTCCTCTCTCTGTTTTCCCTCTGTCTCTGCTGAGACAAGCGTTTTAAAGTCAAGGGCCAGATCTGGTTGTGTCAAGGGCAGAGGTTGTGAGGATGGACAAGAGGCTGAGGACAGCCCTGGGAACCCTGAGGAGCCAGGTTCATGGACCTTTGCAAGGGCTCCTTTCACTCCTAACTTGCTCTGGGACAAGCTGGGCAACTCCCACTTATCAAAGATATGAAGAAACTGTCCTTTCTCATTCTACAGCCTCTCTTATTTTCTTTTTTTCCCCTTTCATTTAAATCACTATTTTCTACAGTTTCCTTTTGGTGTGTCTTTAATCTTAATTTTAAATGCCAGCTTTTTTTTCCCCCCCTTAACTCCTCACTTTATAGCCTTCCCAAGTCAGTAGCAGCCTAAATTTAATGAATTCCTGAAGGTCAGATGGGCGTTTGGAGACCCATAGTTTGTGATGTAAAGCGAGGGCTGGGGAATAGCTTCCATGCTACCCCTGCCACAGCAGTTGGCAGTAATCAGCAAACATCTAATCAATGGGAACAGTAGCACATTCATGGGCAAAAGATATTATCTTGGCATATAAATAATGAAAGCCTCTAAAGTACTCCCAGATGTTGGAAACAAGATTCCTTCTGGGCATGTGAAGAATTTGCTTAGAGGAAAACAGAGCAGCCACACAGAAGTAGAGGGCTGTTTTAGTCTGATGGAGTTCTGTTTATGAGAAAGTACGGTTAAAAAAAAGAAGAAAAGAAATACCTATATGTCTTGAATCAGCCAAAACTGACCTCTCGTCTGCCAGATACCAGTAAAACAGACAATTGGTTTTATCTGGGGTAGATCTGCTAGATTGACTTTCAAACAAAAGAGGCCCTGCTTTCTTACTATTGCCAAATATTCAGTTTACAATCAGGTTTTCAGTATGTCCTGAAATCCAGGCTCCCCTGAGAAAAATGAGCTTTTTGATCTCTTATAATGACAACTTAGTCCATGAGATAAGACTACAAAAAAAGGAGAAAGAACAATTAACAATTAATTATTTCTCATGAGAAAATGCTTTAGTTCAGAGTTGGAGCAAGTAAAAATTTTCAACTCTAATAGTTTATGTTTTGACTTTTTAAAGAAAAACAAAATTCACAGATTTGCAGAGTTGTGGCAAGTCTTCTTAGCCTTTTTGCTATCCAGATATAGTTCATTTACACAGCTTTCTTTCTTCCTTGCTAAGGACACTAGCCTTGCTGATCCAGTTCAGCTACTCACTGGAGTGTATTACTCACGGCAGTATGGATCAACAGCCTTCGAATGGTCTGACCACAAGTGATCCTTGCAAACACAATCCTTATGTTGCCAGCCAAGCAGTTTCGACAGATCTTATTTAATCTGAAAATGTAGAAATTGTTATCAGTGCAAACCCAGCTTAAGGTATCAGTGAGAAAAAATGAACTATTGTTTAGCCGTGTTGTACAACATAAAAATAAAAACCAGTCAGGGATGTCTCTCCAGGCTCTAATGGACAGAGACTGCCTCAAAGACCTTACCAAGTCAATTATCATTTTACCAAGGCGTGCTCGATATCATGTGCCAGGAGGGGCACGATCCTCAAGCAATGTGATTTAACTGTAAAAGCCTCTTTATGTTTATCTCTCAAAGAAGGCACTGTAATCTTCAGAAATAGAGTGGCTGGGGTAAAGCACAATCTTTATTTCTATAAACCAAAACATTGCTATACAGCATTGAATATCTAAAGCTGTTGACTTTTGTCAGTCCCTTTCCATGCTGGAGGACAATGGAACAATGGGAGTTACCTCTTTTTCTCCCAAAGCCGTAGAGGAAGGGTTCATCTGTCAGATGAAATAGCAGAACTGCAAGAGTAAACAAGCTCACAGAGCAATGAGGGTGGGAAGGGCCAGGACTCCAACTGGGAAAGTGCAGTGCCTAACATGATGGAAACTTGACCCCTGATGGATACCAGATCTCTGGGCACTGTTACCACAATGGACACGATCCTAATGCCACATTTGAGAGAACTGACTGGAGTCTTTGCAGTTTTTGGAAGTCACTGTGGTTCTTGCACGTCCAGTAGTTGGGGCATTACAGGGCACACCTTCAAACAGAGACTGTGACTGGACCCTCCAGGGGTGTATGTATGGACTTCATCTCTTCTAGAAACGTTAGTGGGTCCAGCAAGGCAAACTCAGAATTTTGAAAGACTTTTCTGAACTGGGATTTGGTTTGGAATGGCAACTCCATTTTGTCACCTCCTGGTGTCAACCTCTCATACATTTCACGGTAACTAAGGAATGATTAGTGACGACCAAATCTTTGCTTTCTCCCAAGCAGCAGACACCTAAAGTAACAGAAAAAAATACAATTCACTCAAACATAAATAAATCCCAAAAATTCAAGCCATTGTGAACAGATGGTTCTAGTACAGGACTAATTTTTATGGTAACCTTTGGTAATGCCTTCCTGTAGGGCTCCAGGCAAGCTACTTAAACCTCTCTGTCCTTGTTTTCTTGACTTCCATAGTCACAATTCTTGTCTCATAGAAGAGGCATGTGCTCTAAACAGTATTTAGAAAGTGCCAGGAGGCTCTCTGAAGGAATATAATTGTGAATTAATGAGTGTATTGTCAGCACCTCCTTCAAAATTCTCTGGATCTAAGTCAAGCTTTATATACCTCATCACAGGAGCCTCAATGCACACTGCCCCATGGAAGAAATGACTGTCATCAGTACACTGCCAATTATCTGACATGCAGAAGAATAAATACTAGGTAATGGTGTAATGCTTGGGGATGTGTCACAAGCATATTTCCTTTGCTGGAATAATCTGTAGGTGTCAAGAAGGCCTCAAAAATAGTTCAAAGACACTCAGGCACAAGACTTGGGGTTATGGTTTGTATTTTTTCCAGCCTGAACCCTAATGACCTGTAGTGCAGAGGACAACCTCTGACAGCAACATGTGGAGTTCCTGGCCCTGAGATTACTTACGGCAGACGTGAGGGGATTAGATACTGCCTCTGTTTGTGCTTCAGCCTCCATCAGCACACCTGGGGCTCCTCTCTGACTTTGGGGTGCACAGCCAAGCCTTACCCTTGCCATATATCAGTCTGAGTTTGAGGCTTGCCTTAGCCATCCTTGTTTCAGTGGAAAAGAAAGGCGGGAGATGTGCTTCCTTTCCCAGGGACTTTCATCCTGTCAACAGGACCCCCTGGCCAGCCTGGCAAGCTGATTAGATGTTCCCCGATTCCTTGTCTAATGCTGAAACAACAGCACTTCACCACCACCACAACACTTCACCACCACACAGAAAAGCAAAAACAACAACAAAAAACAAATTTAAAAACTCAGCAGATTGATTTAGCTGTATCAGCCAGTAATTTATTCAGTAGAGAAACTGCTATAAGCCCTACTGCAAATGAACTTATGGCTTAGGTAGGAGAATTTCATTGTACGGCTATATTAGAAGTCCTTTTCCCGCCTCTGTGAATACACAGACATTTTGTGCAGCTGGGGACGTGTTATGGATCTGAACTGAAAGGACATCAGAACTGTGGTTCTGAATGTAGTTCTGACATAAAAATTGGTCATTTTGGAGGAATTTTCTCTGAAGAGCCTGTTCAATCTATCTCTGCCCCCCACCCAGCATATTGTGCTTGTAAGGAGAAGATACGGGTGAAGCCATTTCAGAAAAAAAGCCCTGACTTTTGTGTACTTCCATTTCTTTTATATTGCTGGATAATTTGATGTGACACACAGAAAAAAATATAGTGTTTTATCAGCTCCATGTTCAAGCAGGTGGTGCTGTATTTTGTATAAAGGACAGTGCTTAATTTAAGATTTCTACCATAGCAGCAATTCTAAATGACAGCATTTGTATTAAAAGAGCTGCTCTTCCCAGCAGCACTGTTATAAAAATACTGAAACAGTAGTGATATTATTATAGATCTGCTCCAGCAACAAAAGTTCTACTGTAAGAAAATCTCTGATTTAGAAAAATTCTTGCCGCCTTTTGTCAGTGATAAATGTTCCCTTGGTTTCCACACCGGCGCAATTTAATCCTCATGATTTGAAGAGCTTGCAGGAAAGCAGCTGTGTACAGTAAAAGCCCAACATGTTGTAAAAGCTTCAGTGGGAGCAAAGGTGACAAAATGGGGCCAGGAGCAGCATTCAGGGTGACAGCGCAGGGAAACCAGCTGGGAGCCAGGATGTGCTCTCCAAAAGCCCTTTGTGCGCTGTGTGTGAGCACTCTTGTGTGTGTGCGTGCAGCAGCAGGAGGGACATCCTCCCACTTCTCCCTGAGCCCCCAGGCAGAGGATGCAGTGCCCCTCTCCAGGGCAGGTCCCCTTTGCCTGGGGGAGGAGTTTAAGTCACTACTTGCATGAATCAGAGGAGCACAAATATGCTATTAGTCTGTCCCTGTAGAAGCCAGCAGCTTTCCCATCGCCGCTGATTCAGCAGTAAGGACTGGTGTGGCTTCATCCCTTCTCCCCTCCATCCACTCCACCCTGCCGGTGGCAGGGCCAAGGACGGGGCTGATACTGACCTCTCTCCAGTGAGAAGGCTTGAGATGTCCTCTGCCCACAGACTGCATGGGAATGCATTTCAGAAAACCGTCCGTGATGAGAAATGACCGACCTCTGTCCCATGACATCGCTGGTAACACATTCAGTGCAATCAGACGCCACAGCAAAGTCGTTTGTGCTCTGCTGGGTGTTGTGGTAGGACTTAGCATGGTTCAAACCAAAGTGACTGTGTAAGTCCAAGCACGTTTCTCGTGGGCTGGACGAGGGGCTGGGAGAGGTATTTTGTGCCAAAGTTCATTCATCCTTTCTCCTTGTAGTGCATCTAAGTGATTTTTTAATTACACTAATGTTTTTCTCTTGTGGCATTGTCTCTCACAGGTCACCTTGCTCTCCAATTACTGCTCATGTAAGGAAGTGCTTCCTGACACTGCCCTCAATTTTTTTTCACTTTATTTCCATTTGTACTTAGCTGCAATGGAACGAAAGTACGATCTGCAGCTGAAAATAACTTAGCATTTTTTAAAGAAAACCCATTTCTTTCTCTTTTTTTTTTTTAATTTTTAAAATTTGGGTCCCTATATAACAAATTCTTTTTACCCTCACAAGCTTCATGTCTTAGTTTTCAAATTACCATTCCCAGTTATTTCCTGAATCTGCCTGGTGCCATAGTATTTTCCTTATAATATGGTGACTGGGAATTGGTGAGTAAATTGTTTCATCTTCCTCTGACGATATTTTGAGCACCAGTCTGTACAGGAAACAGTCTTTCTTTTGAATTAAATGCTGCTGGTGGCCTGCCTGAGATCTTCTGTGGCTGAGAGCTAAGTTTAGACACACACTGCAGGGTGGTGAGGAGAAAATTTAAACAAAGGCTGCCTGACCAGACTCAGAAGCGGGTGCAGGACACCACAGGTCACTCAGCTCTTCTCATCTGCCCCCTCGCTCAGTGTTCACCTGGCGCTTGAGAGGGACTTCATGGGGGTAAGAATCAAAACGAATTATGCAGAGTTTATCCCTATGGATTTTTCATACCTGTCCTATCCCAGAAATTTTATGTTCTATTTTCCCTGGTCACCATAGGGTTCACATAGGAAGGTAGTTCTGAAGGATATAAGAGTCAGGTCAGGCTGCAGAAGTAGTTGCCATACATTGGTATGATTTTGTCCCTTCCTTTCCACACCTCAGGGACAAGAGGATGGGGAGGAAGGAGCTCAGGCCACCTGGGGTTGTTCCCAGAAGGGCAGTCTGATGGTCGATCCATTAAATGACATCCCAAGGAGTTCTTTTGTCCTCTTGCTGACTCCTGTGCTGCAGAGCAGGTTAGACTTGCTTCAGCATGGACGAAAATTGGCCAGCAGTAATTAAAAGTGAGTGTCAGCTCACACAGAAGCTCCAAATTATTAGTTTAAATGAAGATACTTTCCATGGACAGCCTTGCGTACCGTAGTACAAACAACTGCTTGCAATTGGCTTGCAGAAAAACCCGCGACATGCCAAAGGCAATATCAGGCAGGAAAACACCAGCATCCGTGCCTTTCCTCAATAGGAAGAGGTGTGTCCCGTGAACCAGGCTGCCTTTCTGCTGACACAGGAATTGCATGCAGAAGCTGGGAAGGCTCCAAACCCAGGTCAGCCTAGGTATACACGATGGGTATATGCAATCCCGGCTCACCACTCGGAATCCTTCTTCTTGCTGAATACCTGAAATCACAGCCTTTTTGTCACAAATGGCTCCGCTCCTTCCCAGGTGAATAGTCAAATTCACTTGTAGTCAATTTGGTGTCTTCAAGGCCAGGTTAGCTATGTCCGTGTAATTCCTGATGCGTGTTTGTCCGAGCTGCTTGTAAGCATCTTCCACACTAGAGACTGCACCCCCCACCCAGACAATCTCCTCCCACACCTACAGCAGCTCTACTATTACAAACTGCTTTCTAATACCTAGATTAAATTGTCCTTGCTGCAATTTAAAACCATTTCTTCTTGTTCTAGCTGCCATGGCAGTGGAGCACAATGTTTTTTCCAGCTTTTCACCACAAGTCATGTTTTCAAGACCATTGATTTTTAAGACTGTCCTCTTTCTCCATTTTTTCACATCTTTCTTGAAGCACTGTGTTCAAACCTGGACATGGCATTTCTTTAGCACCGAGGAGAAACGAACCTTGCATTTATTTCATCTGATCTAATTTATTGCCTATGTTTTGATTTGGAGAAATGTCTCATTTGTGATTTTTTAAACCTTGGGCTGGTTTCACTGAGATCACTGCTAAAAAGAGTAGAAGAGTCTGTGAGGAAGATGCAAGACCTGGGAAGACCAAAACCATATCCCATCCACCCATAGCCACGCATCTTCGGCAAAGATCAACTTCCACCCGCAACCTACTGAGCACAAATGTTGCTCCTTCCTGCAGGGACAACCAACCATGCAAAGGGAATAAGAAGCAAGCCATAGTTTGAGTGAATTTATCTAAAGCACACTGATGCTGTGAGGCCTAAATAAGTAGTGTTTGACCCACACCACTGCCTATGCTGTACAAGGGATGTACCGTGTAGCTCCTGTTGTTGTAGCCCCCCCACACGATATGTAGGTACACAGAAATCACAGCAAAGGGGAGTGTATAAACCCATGGACCTCCCATTCAGCTAAAGGCTGCCTCCAAGACCATATCTAGGTGGAGGCTACTGCTAGAGAGAGTCCTCACCAAAGAGGGAAATATCAATTCCAGTTCTGTGCTAGGCTCTTACATGCATGTTCTCCTACCAAAATATTGTACCCTTCCTAAACATCCTGATACCAGAAGGTATTTCTCCTCCAGTTCAAGGACTACTGACTGCCAGTTTATTTGTGTCTGAACAGGGATGTATCTGACTCAGTGTGTTTCAAGCAAACTTCCCTACTTTGATATCAAATTATTGTCCAGTCTCATTGTTCATACAACAACATGGGTGTTAACCTCCCTAGATGGAATACATTACAGATGACACATACCAAATACCTTGCCATTCATATATCATGAAGCAGACATCCAGGATTTTCTCACATGTGAAACTGCACACAAACGCAAATAAATCCATGATACTTTCAAAAAAACCAACCCCCAAACCAAACCCTCTCCCCCCCACCCAAAGAAACCCCACCAAAACTTCCCAAAAAACCAAACCACCAAAAGCCAACAAGACCAAACAGTGAAGACAACAGTATTCAGGTCTTTATGTCCTTTTTTTCTCGGTTTTACATGCCAGTGCAATCTGGGGACATAGACTACAGCAATTACTGAGGGCACTAGAACAGCTGCTTTATAGCAGTGGATGGTTTATGAGTACTTGTGCAGAGCACTGAAGATAAAATGAATATGCTACTAGACTCTCAGATTATCCCCATAACTGGTTAGAGCAAGGTGACCCACGCAGGTTACCATGGTCAGAATAGAAGTCTTACGGCAAAGTTATGTATGTACAGCAGCTCCCACATAAAACAAATTCTTCCCATGTTGCCCATGTAATTCAGCTGCCTTTAATTCTAAATTGCCACTTTCATGAACAAAATGGAACAACATTTTTGTGGGTAGTGGATATTTTTCTGCTTTTCATCACAAATACAGCAACAGGCCACCATTTTTGCTGAGTGAGCTGTTTCCTTGCATAGCCAAGTCTCCTTGTTTTTCTTGGCAGGGCTACATTGCAGATTTTAGGAGCCACAAGTAGCAAATCATGCTTTAGATTCTGTAAAATAAGCGTTAAATAGTTCTGTGCTGAAACACACTGTGGGTGCAATTAGATGCCTTTGCCATGCCCCAAAAAAGTAAACACAGATCTTGGCTGTTTACCTAAGCCCATGAGCAAGCCTGCGCAGAGTGGGGTTATTCATGTGGGGCAGCCCTGGAGCACAGGCCAAGCCAGAAGCAATTCAGGGTCCTGCACAGATTTGATGGGGCAGTAGATGGGTCAGCCCTGATCCACACCCTCTCAACAACAGGATTAGCAATGGCTTGTGGCCTCATTTCCCCGCCTAACGAAGGGTTCCTCTTGGCTGGACTGGTGCAAACCCTCATGCTGGTGCAGAGCACTAGATCAGAGCTCCTGGAATTGCACTGAGGACACGGGAAGTTTGCAGTGATGTGTAGCAGCAGCACCTGCAAAATTGAAAGTATGACACTCTGTGGATGTCCTTGCTATCATTTCAGTCAACCTTCCCTGCTTACTTGCAGGCACCTCACATGGTTTGATGAATTTATTTCTTAGCCTCTTACAGAGGTAGCTCAGCTGGGAATTATAAAAATTTCCTGAAATGTGTTCATTCAGAGACAGTATTTCACGGGCTTTAAATTACTGCCATGGAAATCAGAGTTGCTTCTAATCTCAAAATATAAATTCATGTTTTGAGGATCCTCAGGTTCTTGAGTTCCTGAAAGAGGCCTGTTTTCCAGAGGTTTGAACTTTCTCCCACCCGAAAGGAGCCCTGCTGCAGCTTGGCAATCCAAAGTCTTCAGGCACCTTAATCTATTTTAGCTGCAATATTGATTTTTCTGGGAAGGCATCTACAAGGATTTCCCCCTAAACCCCCCTCCCCCATTCAGGCACTGCCTTCTTTTTTTTTGTATGCTTCATTTTAGAATGAAGCATTCAACAAATGTTTTAGGAGTGTTGTCATAGTTATTCTTATCTCCTTCCTCAGCAGAGGGAAATCACATATAAACATTTCCAGCCTCACTCCCCTTTGCTTAGATTAACGAAGTGACCAGTACGTCACTGCTCTTGGTGATAAGCTTTGCTGCAGTTCAGGGCAGTGTAAAACACTCCTTCCATGAGAGCATTATCAGACCGAGAGCCTGGTGGTGCATTACACAGTTTCTTTGTCTGACTGTAAGGCTGTTTCAACATGAGTCAGTTTCTGGCACTGAGTCACCTACAAGTGGTGGAGACTCCTACCAAAAAATACACATGCATTTTGCTTAACTGAACCTGTGCCACTGGCTCTTGGGATTTTGTCCCCAGCCTCAAATGGTCTGGTTGGTTTGGGATTTTTTTGAAAGGGACAGTCAGCTCAATTTTTTTTTCTCTGAAGCCTGTGACATTTCACCAGTCCAACTAGGCTGTCACATCCCGTTGCTTCTAAGGAGGTGGAAAAGACCTTCTGCTGGAGGGTCTGCCTGCTGTGCTACTGCAATCTGTGTGCAAACAATACTGCCCACGGTGGAGAAGCTGGGTGTCCCCCTCCATCCCGTGGACACCAAGTCTTTTGTTTCCCTATCATCATTAGAGAGGTCTGCTCCACTCTCATCTTCGACTTCTCTCTTTCCTTTAATTTCGTGCCACAAATTCAGACTTTGGACTGTGAGACCAACTGTGCATTCGAAAGTGTCAGTTATCATTGTCCACAGAAGAATGTTCTGCCCAAGAAAATTCAGATTGAAACAGAAATAGGAACAGAAATCTCTCACCCAAGATTATCATACAGGGCCCTTCTTCTGTCCTTTATGTTCAGCTCTTCACCCCCTTACCCACCATCACCAGCCTAGAGCAACCTTCAACCTGTGTTCAGGGCTTCATTGGATGTTTCCCTTTTCATGTCATCCCCATATTTACATACTTATCTCTTCGCACATTCCATGGACATCACCTCATTGAACCACGCAGCAGTTTGGCTGGGAATACCTAGTAGATGCTGGGTAGCCATAAGGGAAGTGGGACGCATGTGAATCTCATCGAAGCTGTTGGCTATACTCCTGCTCAGCCTGTGGAGTCATTCATTATCCTTTTCCTCATGTTTCCCAAAAAGACATTTGAATAGTGTCAGATATTCCTCATGACTATTCAAATTCCTGAGCATGGGTGCCCAGGTGTGTTTCCACAGGACCCACTCCCTCAAGTGGGGAGATCTCCCCATACATTCAGTATCCCAGCCTCATTCCTACAAGACCTCTTTGAACAACTAACCTTCCCCCCACCCTCATCTGAGACTTTCAGTGGCAACTGTGGGTGCTGAGCCCATGCATGGTCATCCCACAGAGCAGGGCCAAAGCTCATGGCCTCCACCATGTCCACACGAGAGCCACAGCCTGCAGAAGCCCAGGGAACAGCATCAACATGGTGAAGATGGTGTGCAAAGATTATCTCACATCTTACGGGCACTGCCATCTGGCATGGATGCACATGTGGGAGATTAAACATGTAAAAGCTAGCAGCAGCAGCAGCAATGACAACAACCATTTCCATAATAGTTCTCTCTTTTTTTTTTTTTTTTGAAGGAAAGTGCATTGGCCGTCTAATTTGGATTCATAAAGGAAACCTATTAATGAAAGGCTTCAAAGAACTGTCTCAGAACTTTTAATCAGTAGTTGCGTTTTAGCATGGAAAAAAAAATGCAGAGGGGGCTGGGTGGTAGGCTTTTTTGTTGTTGTTGGTTTTGTAGTTTTTGTTTAAAGCATCAGACTATTTGAAAGCAGGCTGGGTGAGGGAGCCCAGCGGGGAGCCTCTTCTCGCCCACCTGGAGAAGAGGCCCCCTGAATGCTTGTTTTCATTAGCATGGGCCTCTCTGGCTCTTCAAAACCCTTTCCACCCGTTGCCAAGGCAACCCGGAGCCGTATTGCGGCACATGGGTGTTGTGCATCAACTGGTGTGTTGCACTTAACTGAAATAAATAACCAAATAAACATGGAAAATGGCCACGGGCCAAATAAGGGCACTGTCTTTTATCATGGACATCTAACATTTATAGGGATTTCAAACACTCTACGAGGCGTATCGGCAGAAAGGCAGTTGATCAAAAAAGGGAAATGCATGCGCACGCACAGCCAGTTCGTTTCATTTTAATGGGTCCTCTTGCTTGAATAAGGTGAAAGGAATCAGGTCTGGAGCATGCAATCCCACGTGTGAGCACTGAGTTACATTTTCATGCCATTTGATGGCTCTCAGCTGGGCCTGGCCTTTCCACAGAGCTTGGCTCCTGCTTCAACTTCAGCATCACCATCAGCAGCTGTTTTCCCATCAGGCCTGGACACATGCAGGCTACAGGAGGAGCTGCTGAGCACTGCAAAGACAACCTCCACAGCAGGGGCTGTAAGTGTGGCTTTCAGGGTCCAGCTGCTCCTGGACCCCCACCTGAGTGATGTATACTGCAGTGTTACCCACCACAGCTGTGGGTATGTGATTACAGACCACAGGCTTGAGGCTCTGGTTTCCAACCAACCTGGTGGAGAAGGAGGGTGCCTGGGGAGATACCGCAGACTGCATTTGTGATTGAGGATCAGGCCCTGAAGTCGTGCTTGTGAGGGGAATGGTTTGCATCACTACCTGCATGAGATCTCTGGCACCGAGGGGTAACAGCTGCAACACCCCTTCAGAATATCCCAGAACAGCCAAGGAAAAACAACGTCCCTGGGAATATTTGTAGCTAGTCCTGCTAAGTACGGCTGCAAAAATAGTTTTCATTTAGACTCAGGAAGGGAGGTGCTGGCTGCAGCTTCTCTCAGGGGAACAGGGAAGGGAGTGTGGTGGAAAGCTCTGCAAGGAGCAGCATCCATTGCCCAGTACCGTGCTGTATCTTGCCATACTGTGCTGCACCATGCCATATGTACTGTGGCATGCTGTGCCAGCAGTCGTCAGAGCAGGAGCTGGCAGCAGGAGCTTTGCAGTCAAGGCAGTGAGCACTGTGCAGATCCTACATACTGGTAGGTGCAGGTGTGAGGCAGGGCAAGCTGGTAGGAAAGAAATGTGTGGGCTGCCATTCCTCAGAGGGGGCCAGAGTGGACTCCAGTAGTCTCCCATTGGAAGGAGCACAATGGAGCTTGTGTTTCCATCAAGGTGTCCAAGAGGTGAAGAGCTGGAACTTTTGTGGGCATTAATTGAATGATTTCTGAACATGATCCTGGTGACTGAATGCAGACCCAGAGACGGATGCTTTGCACGCCCAGAGTCAGTGCTCAGTCAAGCCCTGTCTTTAGCTAACACCTTCTGCCTCACAGCTTTGAAACAAAACAGAGAACATGGTGTGATGCCACACCAGCCATTTTTCTTCTTCTTGCTTCACCTTGTAAGCCCTGCTTGCAGCTTCTCCAGGGTGAGCCCTCTTTGCCAGCACACAGCCCCTTCAAGAGGACCCAGATACCTGTGGTTGCCCTTTTTCCTGGGCACCCTCTGTCCTTTTGCTCCCTTGGGAGCCTTATGGTGCCAAATGCAGTGTGCAAGTTGTTTGTCCCACCTGGGGTTGGCATTTTAAGCATATGCACAGGCCGTACTATCAAACTAAGGTAATTCTGACCCTGTGTGTGTGTGGTGTTTGCTGAACAGCTACGGTGTCCCAGGGTGTCACCCCTCAGCACTTCCCATGCATCCTGTGGTGAATGGCAACATACATCAAAAGGCTTCCTCCAGCCCCTCACCCCTCAGAGCAGCCCAGTTTTCCCTGCTGCTCTTGCAGCTCCTTTTCTGAGAGGACTTGCAGTGCTAGCAGCTCCCCTGGCACGCAACAGCATGGCAGCTCTGTTATTTTAAGCTCTCAAGTATCATTACAACACAGACCTTCCAGATGCAAGGATTCAAAAGTATTATGGTACTGAATGTGTGGACATGTATAGACTTACGTGCCTGTGCTTGCACATGTGTGCACAGACAGGTGTGTATGCACTTTATATGTTGCACTTTATATTTTTCCATCCAAAAGATACAGATATATTTGTTTTAAATGCTTACGCTTAATGCACATAATACCTTTAAAATGTATACGTACCTGTCAGATATACAAAACATGCCAAGCATTTGTTAAGGGCTAAGGCTTCAGATGATTTGATTCTGGCTTATATTTTCATTTAATTTTACTTCTTAGGTGAGCTGTAACCTGTTTATTTAGGACTTTCAAATATGTAGCTATATATAACTATGATTGCTGAAATACGTGTAAACATCATTAAAAAATGCATCTTCTTGTGTGAGCTGTGTAACTGTCACAGTCATAAATACACAAATGGAAATGATGATCAATCATGGGTGTATTGCAAAGAAAAAATTTACTTATACAGCTATGAGAAACTGTCTTGCTGTTCAGGTGCACCTGAAGCTGATCCTGGCAAATGCATCCCATGTAATCCAAAGACTGAAAAAAGGTTTTGCAATGAGGACTCTGACATTTGTACAAAGCTCTCATCACATTTAAAACCTAAGCCCTCAGAAACAGAAGAAGCAGAAGGAAAGTGCTGTAGAAGGAGCAACAGCATGCCCCCTATTTGAGGTCCCTGTTGGGTTTGGTTTCACTACCTGTGTTTTGCCTGCATCACCTGAATGAGTTCAAAACTGTATTAGAAAAATAGGGAAAACCTCCCTCTGACATGTATGATAAAATTTATTTGGGACTGATACCACAGCCACACATTTGTGATACACTTCTGGTATAGTGCCCATTACTGAGTAGAAAAGTTGTATCATAGTCTCTCATATAGCCTGATTTTCAGGATTTGGCACTGATTTGCTGAGGATTTCCCATTTCGTGCCTGAGGACAGGGAGCAGCCTGCAGCCAGGGCCATATCCTGAGAGGCAGGGACGTAGACCTGATCCCACACAGCAAGTGGAGTTTGGTGACAGGGAGCTTGCCATCCACAGGCACAGCAGAGAATTAAACCTCACAGGTGTTGTTAAAAACAAAAGACTAAACCTTCTGAGCTGCCACAAGAAGCAGGATTGCCCAGATCTTCAAATGGTGAAAACTGCTGCAAAACCCATTAAGAGCACCAGAGTTCCACTGATCTGCACCAGCTGGGGACACGGTGCAGTGGAAGAGAATAGACTTACAACATACATAATGGGGTACACCTCATCCTCTTCCCCAGCTAACATCTGTCACGTTCAGTAAGGCTGTGGTGATGCATATTAGAGGATGTCCAGCATGATCTATGGAGTAGTTTAAATTGCATCAGACTTAAGGTGGCCTCTCACATTGCTCTCAGTGGGGAAGCTCCACAATTCTGAGCTGCTGTGGCTCTGAAAAATTGTGCTCATAAATCTCTTTCTTATAGGGCTCATCGTGTATCCAAGGATAATCATGGTGCAGCTGCGTTGAATATCCACCCTACAACATGTGTGAGGTTCAGAGAAGCAGACTTTGTTTTTTACACACGGTAGAGAAGAACTCCAGTTCACCTTTAAGTAACAAGCTCCATCTCACCAATCTGTTTTTCTGGTAGTACATCTGTTAGGATGGAAAAGGCATATGGGTCTCCTCTGAGGAAAAGCAGTCTCCTCTTGGTGAGCTCAGGTCCTGGAGCCTGATAGCACCAATTCTTTGCCATGTGAGATGAAAGCCAGTCCAACAGCAAGGAAGAGCAGAAGTCCTGTGCACCACTTCAGCCCTGTTTAAACTCGAGTGCGGGAACAGGCAGGGGGAAGAGGAGGAAACCATATGTCAGTTGTCTGTGAAAGTATCAAATTAAGCCGATAAGTAATCTTTGCTCCACGAGGAGTGTGCTGTTGCTCTAATTAAGCCTCATTTTGAGATTAGGCACAAGAGTGAAGAACTGCAGGGCTTGGCAGTTTATTTGCTGATCGCTCCCTGGTTGTGTTTTCCAGACATTTTATAGGGGGTAGGATGAGTGTTCTCCATTTCACATGGCTGAGGTAGTATTTCCCTGGAATGGGGAAATTAACCTCAAAATCCAATTAATCTCAATTAGAAGGGAAAAAAAAATCCATCCAAAACCCAAACCCACCAAAACAAATCCAAACCACAGCCTCTGTGGCTCTGAGGAGGGTGCAAGGGGTAAAAAATAGCTTCCTGTGGTTTCAACAAGCCATGATTGCAGCCCTGCTTTCCTCACCTCCTGGACATCACCCTGTGATGAAATCAATGGCAAGTTTACGGATTAGGACACTCTGACCAGCAATTCACTTAAATACTCAGTCAAACATCCAAACAATCCCTTTGAATTCAATGACAGCACTCATGGAGTTAAAAATAAGCANCCGAACTGGCAATCATAATAGGGGAAAAAATCTCAGCTGAACAAGTATGTTAAAATGCTTCTTTGGGGGTTTAGATCATGATTCCCGAGTTTGGTCCTGGCTGAATGTTTTCCAACATCATTTGTAGCCTGTGAAATCCGAGGTGAAAACCCCAGAAGAAGGTTCAGAGGAACCTTCAGAGGAAACTCAGAGGAAGAGTCAAGCTCCTCCAAGAACCCCAGTACTACCTGCTTCTGGTTGAATCGGAAATGCTGTAAGGACAGGGTCTTACCTAGTGAACACTGTTTTCAGTAATGGCCCTGAGCATGTGCCTGAAAAGGGGAGGGTAGAGGCAAGAGTGAAATATGTTTAAAAGTTAATGAAATCTTCCATTTAAGTAACTGAGATGAGCATTTGATTTATGTTTGGTTCTTTCTTGGCTGGAGGCTTTCAACCAAAGCCAGCTTGTCCCATGCTCACCTCAGGGCCAGGATTCATCTCACAGCATGTCAGGCACTAGGTTTGCAACAGCTGGGGTGAAACACAGGCTCTCCTGAGGGTGATTCACATCACAGGTGGGCTGAGGTGCCCTCGGGAGGTGCCTGCCTTGGCTATCATGGGAGCCAAGGGCTGACAGCCCTCCAAACGTAGCCACCTCAGCTACATGGCTACAGCACAATAGCATGAATCTGGGCTTAGAAATATATTTTCCTCCTTTCAGGTAAAAATTCACTTTGCATTGACCTTCTGCACTGTTACTCTCTCAAAAGCAGTCTCTAGGGCAGCATCAGGGCTCACAGAGTAAATAGACACGGCGTTGACCCTGCAGACTTTTGCCATTCATGCCCCTCCCGTGGGGGTTTCAGAGTTGTCTTCCAGGGTTTGCGTCCTTTCCTTGAGACTCTGGCACTATTAATATTCCTGATCATAAACTCCAGAGAAACACAAACAAAGCTCCCACACTCCAAGAATAGCTCCAGTGCTAAGTATAGGGGATTTTTATGAATCTATTTGCCATTTCCATTAGTCAGGGCAGAAATACATTATTGTAAGATGTCTAAGCGTTTTGTCATTGCTCACTGGCTGTATCAAAACCTAGTCGAAGCAGTTATCACTGTATTTCTGATTAATATTATAACAACCACCGGCTAATCACAGAGTCAGCAGTGAAAGCTGCTCTAATTGTTATCTTTCTAGTTAAGTAACTTCCGCATTATTTGTTGTATACTGCAGATTTTGGCACGTGGGGGGTTCTTTTTTCTTCTAATGTTAAATGTGAGATTTTATCCTCAAAGGACTGATTATCTCAGAGCAAAATTGGCAAGGTTAAACACTATCTATAAAAAAACATTCAGCCATGAAATGAATTACACAATATATCACTCATCTACCTGGCTTTTGAAAAAGTGTGAATATGTGTTTGTTTAGTCTGGGTGAGTATTTTATATCAGGCTTCTTTTTCATGAAGGTAAAAATGACCTTGGTCATTAGAAAGCAAAGATATATTGAACCGGATAGAATCAACACAGTTCCATTTCATTTAGTCCTCCCTAAAACTGAAAGAAGAGAAAATACAGATTGAATTTATTTTACTATATATTGCCTCATTTGAACTTCAGTAAAGCATTAGCCACTAAGGAAAACCCTTTTCCCACCTCCCTTCCATAATCTCCTACAGATGGCATGTTAAGGAAATTGCCTTGACTTTATTGATTCCTTGCTGTAAGGTTCAACTAACAGCTGGTGTGTTACTGGGGAAATATATGCTGTACTATAGTTACAGGAAGGTGGCTCTTTGACCTGGCAGCTCTGTGTACCTGTACAAAAAATATTCTTGACACTTTAAAATCCCAATCTGGTATAATTTTTTTTCCTCTTAGACATTAGTAGATCTTATATTTAGGGCCCTATTTTAAAGAGCAGTGTCGTACCAATCCGAGTATTTTGCAGAAGGAAGGAAAACAGTATCCTACCAGGACGGAAGGGCATAGGCACAAAAGTAGTTGCTATATTCTCCCAGGTCACCTTAATTTTCCATCAGTTTTTTTCCTGAAATACTTATTTTGTGGATATTATAAAAAGGCCAGTGTGTGATGCTGCGTGCTACTGGCCTCTCACAGCTCAATAATTCATCAGCTGGAGCTTCAGACGTCTCCAAATTTAAATTTCCCATTCACGTGAAGGGATCAATGTGCACTCTTTCTTCTCTTTATTTTGATTTTAAGATTAATTGCTGTCTTAAATATTCTGGGAAGTAGTTTCTTCTGGCATGAACTACTCTAGTGCTAGTGGAGCCCAGAGTCCACCCATTTCTACCAGCTTGGCAGCTGCCCCCTGAATGTGAAAATATACATTATCACCTGTTTTATAGGTGATAATTGCTGCCTAAGTACTGCAAGAGCAGGGTATTAGCACTAGTTCTGAGAAACTTCACAGTGGGTCAAATTCATCCCTCCACCGAGGAGCTGGTGGCACATCTTCCAACACATCTCATCTCCCACAGTTTTCCTCAACCCCATGACCCCCTTCCATTCTTTGTCTCCTCATCATAACAGTCCTTTTCCTGCTTCCTGAGGGGCTTCAGGCTGCATTGGAGAAAGGAAAACCTGTCTGGGAAGCTATTGATGGAGCAGAATGAAAGCGTGAAGCACCGAACCTGCAACTCCCACAAGACTTTTGAAAATCAGTGTAAATTGTGTGTCTCTTTTGCCCCAGATATTTCAGAGAGGGTGGAGTTTTGTTTGTTTGCTTACTTTTTTAAGTTGTGAAAAGTGTAGATTTGCCTACAATGTAACATAACCTTAAAATCTTTCTTTTTTTCATGATCCTACGTTGTGCCCCGCAGTATTTGCTGGTGTTCCCCTGGAATCACTCCATCATGGGATACCCCTGTTCCCATTTAAAAAAATACTTTGTTATGTTTTGCCACTGGAGGGTTCAAAGGTTGAAATCTCAAACTTTTATGCTGTTTCTGCCCCTCTGTAACACATTACTTTTAAAATTAAATTAATCTTCCTGTTGGTGCTTATTTTAGCTCATAGTTTTTTGATATTTTGCCTGAACTTTCAGAAGAGTGCTTAACCGGGATTGATGCAGTGCATGGAGTTTGTAGTGAGATGGGCTGTAGAACTGGGAAGCAGCACACAGTGTGAGCCACCCTCCTATGTGTTAGTAGCTTGGTATTTGTCATATGCCATTTTGGGGACAGAACCTGCTCCCTGGGGAGGATTTCAGCGGGATGGATGACAGTTCAACATTGCACAGGTGTACTTCTATTTGACATAAAATAAATATATTAGTGGTATAAAATCTCCTAAGGGCCTGATATGAAATTCTTCCATTCATCAGTCAAATCGTGTCGCTAGTACGAAGGATGGCTGACCTAGCCTACTGTCAGGGCCAAATTCAAAGGCAGTATATACAGCAGTGTAATTCAGATGTCTTGGCCTCATTCCTCACCTCTGCTGCAGAGCTCAGCACTGCAGAGCTCACTAGCACCGGCAGGGAGAGGCTTCCCATTTTGGATATAAAGCTGTTTTCACCCCCATTAATTCCCTCTACCGTTAAGTCTACCTTGGCATTAAGTCTAGGCCGAGGAAAAGTTTTGCAGCCATTTGATCAGGTGCTCCCTTGCTGCTCGAAGGCAAATCTTGGGTAGTTCCCAAGAACAATCTGTACTCTGTGACCTTCAGCCATACCTGAAGTTTAAATTGAGAACTTTTGTTGGCTCTGCTGATTGACTAGCAAAATCCAAGATGAGAAAGAAAACCTTCAAGGTCAGCATGTGTCTCTTTTCACTCAATGACTTCCTTTCCTTCTACCTGGCTTCCATCTTTGTCCTCCCCAGTTGCTCTAGGGCTTGAGTGCCTCACACTGGTACAGCTTTCTCTTCATCCCTTCCCACAGAGCAAAATGCTATTGCTTTAAATCTGCTGATTGAGTAACTGATCTACAGTGAGATTAAACAACTCCCTGCAAGCCCTATAATAAGTCAGTAGCAGAGCAGGTCCCAGACTCAGCTCCCATGCAGCCCCTTCCTCCCATCCTTCTCTAAAGACCAGCGGCATGCGGCCCTACCAGGCTGCTCCACCACAGCTTCATCTCACTGAAATCTCTGCATACGAGGGCATACCCCAATTAGTTTCCTTTTTCTTCTGCCAGCACCAATGGAAGTCTCTCCATACCATTATAGAAGAAAGGATTCTTTTAAACACTTTTTAAAGCTGCCTCAGAGAATACGATGCAGCCTAGAGGCAGGAGAAGGATTCACAATTTGGTCACCCCGTGGGCCCAGACAGAGAGGTCCCTGTGGCACCCTCACGTCACCTTACTGCAAGACCTCTGTTGTCCCTCCCCCAGCAGAGAAAATGCCAAATAGTAGGCGGCTGGCTGGTTAAGGTTATATTACATTGTAGGAAACTCTACACTTCTCTCAACTTAAAAAAAACTGATTTTGCCTTCTACTTCTACTTTATCACTGCCTATTTGTGATGTTTAAACGACATATGACATTGCACCAAAATTCTGCCAGCATGGCTTTATTCCCCTCCTTCAGCAAACCCCAGCAGACTTTGAAGAACAAGGAACCCAACTCTGAGAGCTGGGCCTGCTGCAGGCTGTGATATTCATGTGGCATTAGATCATGTTAACGTTAGGTATAATCCAGTACAAATCCTCTTAGTGTCACTGGCACTGTAAGGGCTGTTATAATTGCTCATAGCTTAAAACAATTTTGCTGCTTTTCTTCACCTCCGTGAGTCGGTTCCAATTAGAGGAAGGGAACTTTCTGAACCTGCAGAGTTTCTATTTAGGACACAGCCCTGTCCTGACAACACACTGTCAGCCCTGCCGAGCAGACAGGAAAATGTCCACTGTGTTACAGAGACGTGACAAAAACAGAGGGAGAAGAGGAGCATGTGTGCTCCAGTTTCTTTCAAAGTCTCTCGAAAGCACCTCCTCAGGAGTTTTTATTTTGCCTGACACGGCGCTCGCAGGGCTGCAGGGCCTCCTTCTGCACCGCCTGTTTTTCAAATAATGTTCCCATTTCAGAAAGTTGGAGGAAAGAGAGAGCAGATAAAGGAGAGCAAATCAAGTGGAAGCAAGGCGGTAGAAGTGTTTTCAACAGGAGAGGAGGCAGGGTTTTGACCAGAGTGAAGAAGCCTCATTGCCCAGAGGCAAGAAGAACACGGTGTGGAGGAGATGCTGCCCAGCCACAGCCAATGGGCTCGTGCAGCCCCACACAGCGGGGTGATGTGGGGTCACCCTAAGGGGACCCAGGCACCAGGGCGGTGGCCACGAAGGTGGTTGTGTGTGGGATGCACACACTGGTCAGCAAACATGCAAATACAAGGATAAAGATTTGGCCCCTCAGCTCTGCTGGGAACAACATCCCTCCATCCCACCCCTCCTGTCCCTAGAGCTCATAACTGCATGTGTCCCATATCCATGGGTGAGCAATGGCTCACCTGCTTCTTGCTTGCCAGAAACCAGCTGCCTGAGCACTGTAAGCAAAACAGTGTTTCCTACTAGGCTGTTTAGTTTCCAGGGTCCCTGATGCCATCAGTGTTCTCCCAGGAGTGAGCAGATATGAGCACTGGCTTTATGTGGAAAGACCAGGCAGCCAGAGAGAGAGCACCTGCCATTTCTGGGTCTGCCTCCAGGGTAACAAGGGAAACCTTCTGTTGCCACATCCTTGTTTTCCAAGGGGCGCATCATAACAGCCTCCCATGATTTTAAAAGAGTTGGCAGAAGGAATGACCATAAACATGACCGTATCACTGGCCAAATACACTCTGTCAGAGAGTTCAGTCTGAGGCCAGCTTTGCAGTAGAAAGCTTGAAGTACATGCGAGCTGAAGCTTTGTTCCTGGCTGAAGGGGTGCTGTTTGAAATTGATGTGCCTCCTGAGAGCCAGGGAAACAATAACGTGCAAAGATATCAGCTGGTTACGTTATGCACAAAAGTGGGAACCAATATAGCAGAGTCAAACAGGACAACTCTTTGTCCTCCAGTGGTTGTCCCCTTCCTTGCTGCAAGCATCTACTGTCTCTCACCCTCTCTCTCTCTCTCTCTGCTTTGCCTGTCTGAAATAGCTCTGCACCATTTTGGTTTGTTAATCCAAAAAGAAGGCTTCTGCCAAGATGAGCTGATCCATTTTGGTGAAAGGTTCTGTGATGGGAGTGACAGAGGAGCTCATGCACCTGGCAGCAGGGATAGACAGGGTGAGGAAGTGGAGTGGGAGAGAGTGGAGAGCGAGACAGTGGAGCAAAACTCCCCATCCAGCAGACACAAAGGCTTAGAGTGGCTCAGCCAGAACAAATGCATAGGACATGCAACGCACAAGTGAGCAGGTACAAAGTAAATAAATAAAGACTCAGGGGTGTGAGATCCAAGAATAAACCAAAGATTTTTGCTTTCTTTTCTTCCTTCCTCCCTCCCTGTCCACCCACCCATAGTAACTGAAACACCTAAGAGGAAATGAATTTCAGGAACCAGGTCTGGAGAGGAAGACGCACTCCTCGCTGCCTCCTGTTATGCTTGGCTCGAGTTGGACGGACACACCTGGCCTTCCAAACAGGCGCTATTTATACACCTCCTTCCCCACAGTGGTGTGTTCCTCTCCCCACTTCTCCCCCCACCTTGTCTGCTGGCAGCCTGCCAGGGCAGGGTGGAGGAGAGACCCCAGTGTTGTGTGGAGCAGGTAGTGGCTGGCCTCAAGGGAGGCCACTTTCTGCTGCTAACACACGAAGCAGTCAATCCATCATCTCCCACTACTGGCTGCACCTTTCCTTCTCCAGTGTTCCTGGTGCACAGATGTGGCTGCTGTAGCTAAGCTGCACCTCCCTTCCCTCTCTCAGCTGCCCTGGGAGCATCAGGAGATCTGTTTTGTGGATGCTCCCTGCTTGCAGGAGCTCTCCCAAAGCTCTGCTTCCCTTAGTTCCCTGGTGCTGAAGTTTGTCCCCAGCCCATGGTACCTTTGAGCCTCAGGTGACTTAGAGAAAAAGTGAACCTCTCTAGATGAGAGATTGGGATTTGGATACCCACGACTGGGAGTATCATGCTGGTTTCAATGCTGTGCAGCAAAAATGGAGCAGGTAACTCAATGTGGAAAAAAGAGGGAGTTAGACCTGGAACTACCAGCTAAATGTGGCTTGTGGAATAAGAGCATAAGAGAAACAAGTCAATAGGCATGGCCAGTTTCATTCTCGCTGCAAAAGAAACTGGCCAAGTGGAAGTTAAATCTAGTTTGCCTATACCTCTAAATCCATTTTCCTGATGGTAACAGAAGCCAGGTTTAGAGGATTTTCATGACCAGCAACAGCAGTGGAGGCATTTGTCAAGAAATGGAGCCAGTCTTCCACACTGACTTTGTGCCCCATGCTCAGCTTCCCTAAGACTTCAGAACAAAGTTGGCTAAAGCTGTTTCAGCCTCTGCATTGCAGCTGGTCCAGCATCAGGACCTTGCTGGTGGATCTGCAAATCCTGCTTGACACAGCAACCAGGAAAATTACCACGGGGGGAATTAGAGTGTAAACCTGCCGAGCCAGCAGCTAGTCAGCAGTATGTGCCCATTCCTACCCTATAGTACCTGCAAGGTGACCTCCTCATCAGTGGAGGAGAGCAGTTCAGTTTAATAAACCAAACTGGATGTTTCAATCACCTTGTTTTCCTCTTTCAGAGACAGCTAGCACTGAAATGAGAGTATAAAGAATAAGCCAGTAAATTAAAATGACCCAGCTCTATGATGTTGAGAAAATCTGCGGTGGAGCTCTGACTCGCTGACATGCCGAGCGTCCTCAGCTCCCAGTAGCCTCTCTGGGTGTCTGAAAGCATGCCGTGATAGACAACAAATTACTGGCTTCTTTCTGCACATCTCTGGAGATTTTCCAAGAATTCCTGCAGGACTTTGTTGACTTTACAACAGAAAAGTTCACTGTTCGGGAAACTGGTGATTCGTTCTGGGAAGAGTTTGCTTCCGTAGGATTTGTTAGTAAGGGGGAAGGGAGGCTGAAGATGGCCATGTAGGGAGATAGTTACTTGTGTTTGAAACATGTCTGTTTACATGAGCAGGCAGAGTGCCAAGCAAGGATGTCCTCGTATTCTCCTGCAATTGAATCTTTTTTCTTGTCAAATGCATCCTTCCCTCCCGGCTCCCAGCACATCCTCAGCTATTGGGTATGAGATGACATTTGCTCAGAGGATGCTCCCTCCCCTGGTTTCTCACAATCTCAGCTCCACCCTCAGCCCCTTTCAACATATTTTCCACAAGGGAAAGTCACATATTAAAAACAATTTTTTAAAGCAGCTCTGTCATTTATACCGAAAAGGCCACGCTGATAAATGAGGAATGATCCTTTCCCTGTGATGTCACAGCAACATGCTTTCAAATTCATTTGATAAAAACAAATGTGCTTAAACTTCTGTAAATGGGAGAAAGATGCCTCTGAAATTATTTCCATTTTCAAGGTCAGTAAGCAAAGAGTCTGTCCATGTTCCTTGGAGACAGCCTCCAATCAGAGAAAACGGTTCCCCTGTCAGCCAGCTGTTATCTGCATAGTCCTTCTCTGCTATTTGATGTGCCACGGGCTTCTTGTCACTTGACTGTGAGATATTTTCATCATTCCTCTAGCTGACACCCTTCGCGTTCCCTCTTCCCTGGTGCAGAAATCCCAGCGTCTAATAGCAGCAGGGGATTAGGATGCATCTAAACCAGCTCAGGATCTTCCTTGTGCTGTTACTACAATGCTATTTTCCCAGAACATATTTCCTATACATCTTACAACCTCTTTAGCACTTCTTGCTGCAAATAAATACGTTGATTCTAATAGCCACTTGAATTTGACCCAGAGGGGAGCGATTAGGTTCTTAATGAGCTATGCAGGGCACATTCTCTATTGGCTAAATCTTGAAGTGCTTACTCAGGCAAATCACCACAGAGGCTGAGGCCATGTAAAGCACTTCCAGATGCGGCCCCTTCAAATTAACCAGAAGACTAAGCATCATTCATTTCAGCACCAAGAAAGGAAAACCATCCTAGATCACTGACTGATTTGCAGCCTCTGTGCTCTCCTTCCTTACACCTCCTGCCCTATTTGTGAAGGGAAAGTTGAGGAAACACAGACAGGGATTCCAACATGTTATCCCCGCAGCAGCCAGTGTCTCCCTCAACTTAACTCCATGCAGCCTTGAAGGTGATGTGAAGTAGTTTCAAGAAGGGAAACTCCTCCCCATGCATCCCTTGGAAAATCCCAGAGTGAGCAGGACGCCCACACCAGCCTGTTCTGAGAAGGCTTGCAGAACACGTATTTGGATGGGAACAAAAAGCTGCAAGAACCCCCTGGCCCTGCTGTGGAGCAGTGTGTGCGCAGGCGTGTGTGTGTAGGTTAGCATGTGGATCCCGTGGGAATGAGACTGTAACTTCCTGGGTTGCCAAGCTCAGGAACAGGCTGTCCAGGGAAGCAGGTGAGTCAGCATCCCTGGAGAACTTGTGTCTGTTTGCTCCATGTAAAGGGAAGGCTGGATTACAGGGTGCCTCTTAGCTTTCCAGGCTATGATTACACCACACATTTTCAGTGTATTAGAGGCAGCTCCCTGATGTGCTTGTTTGGCCCTGGGTCCCCTGCCAGTTTCCATGTACACCAGTGAGAATCATCTGCAAACCCCCCAGCACCACGAAGTGACTCACCAAAGGCACCTCTCCTCCCTCAGATCACCCCAATCTGTCAGCCATGGCACTGCTGGCACACTGCATGTGTTGACAGCAGTGTGTACCCCAAGGCCCTCATCGTTTGGGTGACCATTACTGCTCCCAAGGAGCAGAGATTTTTGACTGGCAATGCTCTCACTGCCTGGCATGCAGAGTGTGAGTCACCCGGAGGGCAGCAGCCTGACTGCCGTGGAGTGCTTTATGCTGAGCTCACATGGGGGAGAAGTTCACACACTACCGTCATTATGAACAGCAAATTGCTTCACAGGGCTAAAAGGCAGAAAAGTCTTAAAGTTATACTACCAAAACCATATTCCGTTGTTTGCAATCCTAATAAGTTTGCTTCGTTAAGAGCGGGACGATTTTATTTATACAGTATGGAGACAAGAGAGCAGAACAGAATGAATCTCTAGTTTTATTAAAACCAGAAAGAACTGCTACAAAAGGTCAACTTTTTAACCTGGGAAGCTTAGTGATATTGCAAGGGACCGTCTCCCTTGTGTATCTGTCTCAAGAACCAATGGGAAAGGCACCTTCTTATATTTACAGGCCTGGAAAAGTATGTAAATACTGAAACAGAGTGAAATATCTCACTTCTTTTATAGGACAGTTTTAATGCTGATAGATACCAGGGAGAAAATATTTCTCTTATGTTAGATCACACAATATTTATATTAATACTGTAACATATTTCTGTATTATCCATGGCTGAGTAACTATAGCTGAATAGCTTGCAAATAGAGCAGAAGTAACCTCTCTATAGATCATAATTCTACACGTGATATAAACATGACAGATGTACTATAATACAGTGTAAATCAGTTTAAGACCATGTGTAGCCTGTGCCTGATTGTCATGGATAGCAATATGTGATCTTCAGAGCTAACACAAGTAAAAGTGTCATGGGAAGGAACAGTGGGAATAAAGAGGCAAATGTAATATGGCCATGGGATGTTCAATACGATTGCCCATACAGGATGCTCCTCACTGTGTCAACCACTGCTGATCGAGCCTCAGCATTCCTTGAAGCCAATGAGGCTGCTTAAAGCAAACTTAGCACTGGGACTGTCTCAGAAATGCACAGGAAACTAGAAGAGATATTAATATATTGTAATGCAATGAGGAACACAAGCATTACTGTAGTAGCAGTGATCTTAATAATGTTAATACTGTCCCAAAGAGAAAAAGGAGAGAGGAAGCTCTCTCCTGTCTGTTTCTTTCAGTGAACAGAAAGCAATAGCTGGTCTGAAAAGTGATGATGAGCTGGTTTCTCTCACTTTTTCTTGTATGTTGCAATTTCCAAAGAGCGGCTGCTAAGTCAGCCTGTGCTTTGCAATCTGTTGTATGAAAACAGCAACTGTTTCGTCACGTACTTACTTTCCTCTGTTATTTGACTAGTTCAACCAAATCCTGCATTACTGAAAATTCAGATGAGTTCTGTTCAAATAATAAAAACAAATAAATGAGTCTATAAATATTATTGTGAGTAAAGGAGCTAAATTTATCTCTCTTGGACTTCAAGGAAGTCATTTTTCTTACTGGTTTTGAATACTCAGAAACCTGTTAGCATTGATGGGAATGTTCACAAACCCTAATCATCTTGCTGATTTTTGCAGGATTGCCAGTTGTGTTTAGTGAATAAACACATCCTGAAAATGCTCAGTCAACCATCCAGTACCAGAAACGGGACTCTGTGACTTGTATACTCACTCGTGGGCTAAGAGGACCATACTTTATTTCAGTTGTTGAAGGTTTGCTGCAAGTGCTCTGCTGACTGCTTGATGCATACCCTTTTTGTGCAATAATAATCACGTCTTTCTTTGTTTTGGTGCTACATCCATTGATTCGGCTGCTCTGGATGTAATACCAGTGTAATCAGTGACAAATCAAACAAGTGGAGGAATTAATCCAGAGTCTCTCATGACTGAAATCATGACTGGCTCACAAATGATTCATGTGTCAAAATGGAAAAATCCACTCTCAGCCTTAACTAAAATAACCAGCATTGCAAGAATTCAAAATTAGTTTCTCCTCTTCAGACCCCAACAATAAATAAGCCCCCTTCTCCCCCCTCAGAAAGACATATCTTTTTCCATCATTCTTGATTTTAAAGAATTTGACCCATGAGCTAATGTGATTTCAGGAAAAAGATGGAGAATATTTAGCTATTCTTGTTTTCCTCCAGAAAAATTTTCTGTGGGTCATTGCAGCTTTAATTCAGAATTGTATTGACTGATTTCTTTCTGCATCCTAAGGAGTTGCTAAGCAACATGGATTCTCTCTCGCCATGCATTTGTCAAGACTGAGAAAAGTGGGAAGAAATAGGAAAAGATTCACCTCCTCTAATATATCTATCAAGCCAGAGAGTATCACTTATTTCAGTATCACCCAGACTTATACTATTGATATATTATTCAATTCCTCAGTGCTGCAGCTGGTTCTAGAGTCTCACTTCAAAACCAGTGAAGGTCTGATTTTTGTTCTCATTGATAAGATACTGTTGAATGATGACTTTTACCCATGAGAGCATCCTCAACCTAAGGCTCATAAATCTGCTCATAAATTAGAAATAGGCAATGGTCCATGGAGCCAAATTCTTTGGTTGTTCTTCTTGTGGGGAGCAAAGGATTGGGAAATGAAGGCTTGGCTGTACTCAGCCTGAATCTCTCCGAGGTCTTCAGAAAAGGCAAGTCATCCCAGGCAGTCAGCGCAGCCTGAGTGCTAGAATTTGGACCCTACAGACTCTGCACTTATGGCTTGTAAGCCAGTGCCATAACACGACCAGTCAGAGGGGGTATGGCAATGCTGTGACAATCACCATGCAGTGTAGCCTATATATTCAACATAGGCACAGTATGGTTCCACGGCTGTGCTGCTTGAAAGGCCGGTGAGAAGCCTTCATGTGGCCACCCAACACACTGAAAAAAACCCATATATTCCATTTTGACATCTAATGTATTCTCCAAGACAGTGGTCACCAAATTTAATGGATTTCTTATTTTCTTTGCTCTTTGGCAAAATGATTCTTTGCTGAGTGGTTCTTCACTACGCTGCAGGTTTCCTGTCCACCTGACCTCAGAAAGGAGAGATGGTATTTGCCAGCTGGTTCTCTTGCTCTTTTGGAGTTGTACTGCAAATAGATCTGTACAAGCGATAAACTTTTGCTGTTGTTGCTGAAAGTTTCAGACATAACTTGGAATACAGAAAAGTGGAGCCAAATTTTGCAACACACCAATTAAGGAAAACTAGGAAAAAAATCTATTGACCTTAATGTCTTGACGCTACATATAGTCAGTGGACCCGTTCCTTATTCACCGAGAACAGAATCTGGGCTTCTTTGCTGCACTTGAAAGTCAGATTTTTTTCCCTCAGAAACATCTATTTGTAACTTCAGTTGACAACACATATCTGAGGGCTCTCAAACTGGGCAGCAGATAAGTGCTATTGATTGATTTTACCCCTGCTGTTTGTTATATAGTAAGCTCTGCTTCTCCTAAATAGCCTTTTGTGAGGGCAAGACTAGCTACTCCATTTGCTTATTCTGAGATTAAGATGACAGTAATGTTTGGAATATTGTAAAGAGAAGTCTTAAAAATCTGCTTGCATTTCAGAAAATTTGTCAAATTGTGGATGCGGCTCACTGTGTTTTGTGGGACATTTTAAATGCAAGGTTTAGAGTATGGCTTCCAAAATGCATTCATGTTGTTAAATTGGTTTGTTTTGAATGTATTTATAGCTCTTAATGTCTGTCTCCTGTTGCTATTCTCACATTTATTGTCAGACACAGGGGTAAGAAATGTTTAATTTTATACTGTGGGTTTTAATTATATACTGGGAGATGGTGGTGTATATAGATGTATAATCACAAATGTGTACACCAAGTCCCTAACTATAGAAATTAACCTAAAGCAAATCAGGAGAAGGAAGAATTGCACGCAACCCCATGTGCAGATTCAAAAGAACTTGAAGTTCATTCACCAGCCCACCAGCATGACAGATGTGACAGAGATTCATTTTCCTTTGGTCAGTTCAGTGAGAATTTCCAAATTCTCCAGAATTCTTCAAGGTGCAGAAAACCCTGCCAAATTTCTCAATCTTAGTTGAAGGACTGTAGACAGATTGAGTGGGTCTACAGTACAAATGCAATCACTGCACACTGGGGAATTCCTGTCAATCAATAAATAACGTAACTTTTCAGGTCTGAAAATCTAAATACAATTTCTACAATCTCAGTCCCTATTCTTATCTTGAAAAATCAATATGATATGCAACTCCAAACCCTGCTGAATCTACAATTCAATTTACAGGTCTGGTGCAAATTTCTGTGCTTATGAGCCACTCTATTCTCAGCAGGTTTGAATACTCATATGAACAAGCCCTGTAACGAGCCCTGGGATAAGGTTCTATTTATTAAAAATTATGAACTCTCATTTTCCTTATTTTCTCGATTGTACTGTCTTGGGCTGTGGTGTGTTGGTAATGTGTCTGACTCACAGTCTCTGTGTATGTATGTGTATTTATATATAGCTCACTGTATTTATAGCTGTGAATCTTGAGTCTGGTACAGCAACGCAGTGAACAAAGCAAATTGGAAAAGCACTTTTCTTAAGGAATAAGAAGACATGCTATCAGTGTCTTTCTGCACAATTACTGCCTGCCCCAGGCACTGCTCTAAGGCACAGAGTCAAAGGTTGGCTTTCTCAACCACTCAATAAATACCTTAAATCTCATTCTTATTGCTACTTTGACATGAAAAAGGGAGGGGAGGCAGTAGAATTAATAGGTATACATTCCTTAAAAGTTGTCACTGAAAGTCTTTGCCTGCTCAGATCATCCTACATTTGAGAACCTCAGAGATCTTTACAAATGCTATTGAATCACATCTCACCACACCCATGAGACTTATAAGCCTGATCTTGAAGCCAACACTTGTCTTTCCACGAATGTGCATGGACTTTGGCTCAGTCACTCATTTTTAAAAGCATCTGCATTTTTACAGGCAAAAAATTAGTAAGGAGGTTAATTGACTTTGTCTGGTTCACACAGCAAGTTGTAGCAGCTGGGAACAGAGTTGTCTCTGACTTCTGATCTGGACTTCATGACTGGGTTGATATTTGCCACCTCTCCTAGGAAAACAGACCAAGAAAATAATCTGGGTCAAAACTCATACTAAAAGTCCCTCTTCCCCAAGTTAATTCTTTGAGAGCCCCAATCTGCTGATGTATTCGAAGAAAGCCAATTTTCTGTACTGAAGTGTAAACACATTAGTGGAGATATCTGTCAGCACTCCCTATTTCCTGAGACATAAATCACTCTTATGAGGGGCTGTTACCAGCTCTGTTCAGTCAGCCTATGTCAAATTCGAAAGCTGAACTAATTTTACCGATACTTAAAAACAAGCAAAAGCAGCCAAACTTCGTAGACACAGGATGGAAGGTTTCAGCTTCAAAATTATGTGAAAGAGATGGATGAAACTGTTACCTTTGGCAGCAAAACAGGGAAAGAGATATTGCTTTGCAACATTATGGGTAATATCTGGTAGTGCTTGCACACTAGAAACAGCGCACCACAATGAAAAAGTATTCATTAAAATATTTAACATTCCCTAGTCTTTGTACATCAGGTTTACTGTCTTCTTTTTCCCTCTCTTCATAAATTCCAGAATGTACAGTGATGCAATGCTCATATCTCATTCCCTACATTGGCACTGTAATGCAGACCTAAAGCCCAACCTCATATTTTCCCCCGAGGAGAAAAACTCTGCGTAAAGTTTCCTGGAGCACGGCTATATCCCAGGCAAGTGCTTTGAATACACCATGGTTTTGCATCAGAGAGTGAAAGAGTGGCTGATATTTAACATTTTCTTTCTACTTTCTTTTTCTACCTCCCAGTGACCAAAGTGCCTTCTGATAGTTCCCTGAAAACTCAAAAAGAACTTTCTATCATGAAAATAAATAGATTTTTTAAAAACCCTCTTTCATTTTGGTGCTTCAGAGTGTGAAACCAAATTTCTCAGTATAAAACCTGCTGTGGAGCTACTACCACTGCTTCCATCAGAGTCAGAACGAACATATCTCCCAGTTCACTATAATTCTTCCCTTTTAAACCTTTCAGAATCACAGATGTGTGATAGCTGATGAATGTGTACTTTTTGCTTTTTGCAGAGGGGCTTGCAGGATTTTTAGGAAGCAATGCCCTTCACTGTCACACAGTAAGTAGCTTTCCCGCATGGAATACCTCCTCTGGGCTGAGTTACATCCAGATCCAGAGGTAAGGGCCCCAAAGCAGCCCCCTTGCTGGACAGCAGAGTTTCCACCAGCAGCTGGCACACAGTCATTGTGACTCCATGGTCTTCTGTGCTGCTGGCACAGGGGCAAGGTCTCTACTCTCTTTCATGTGTGCCTGCAGCTGCAGCTGTGTGCAAGAGTTGCTTTGGCTGCTCCGGTGTGTCTAGTGTTTGACCCCTGTGCAAGGCTGGGTCCAAAGCCCTTTGAAGTCAGTGGGAGCGTTATCACAGAAGCTGCTGGTCTTCGGGTTTGCTTGATGTGGCTTTGCAATCAGAGCTGAGAGCGAGAAGGGGAGGGCCACACCGCAGCCACCAGGGTGGATGTCACCTCAAATCACGGCCAACGGCGTGGGGAAACTGAAGGAATGATTGCCATGGAAATTTCCCAAGAGGCAGAGTGGGTTTTTTTCCAAAGTTTTGGTCTCAGGGATTTACTGTAACACTAGGAGAAAAAAAAAAAAAAAAACAACCTAAAACCTGGACAAAATAGTTCCTGCATTTGTGAAGAAGGAAAAAGGGAAAAAGCTGAGAAAAAAAATGCTGGCTCCTCTTCATGTCTCTCTGTGGTGGAAATAACGTCTGATTTTGCTTTGTGACCTCCCCATGAACTTCCTTTGAAATCATAATTCACCTGATATCTACAACAACTGCTTCCTTCCACCTCCGGCCACTGAAGAGGGGAGAGATGGTAATTTTTTCCTCTCTCTTGGTCTACAGAGATGCATCAATCTTTTTAGGGACTGTGGGTGCTCTTCACCGAACATTTCTGTGCACCTGGAGCACCTGATGAAAAGAGTGGGAAGTTATCTGGTGTACAGTCCCACTGCAAGCTGAGCCACGTCCCCAGAGCTGCTTCTCTGCAGGGAGCACAGGGAAATCTCCAGCGAAACTCAATGCAGGTGGTCCTTGGTTCTGTCTATGTACAATCTACTGTTCTTCTGTCGGCACTGGAGAACAGAGCCTGCAAACTGAAAAAGCACATCATTATCACAGGTACTTTTTGTTTCAATTACTGCCTTTTTGTCTGGCCGGAGAGCTGCTAGTGCCCACTGGCACCGGGAGAGAGAAGAAAGCATTTCCCCTCTGACTATGGGATTTTCCCTTTGTTATTATCCAAAATCTTTGTAATAAATCGGGAGGTGGAGGGAGGTGGATTCTCATCTCATGCAAAACTGTCTCATCCTTTGGCTTCATTGAAGTGAAGAGAGTTCCCATTCACTGAGGACGCCGATTGAGCTTGGCTGATCTTCCGGCCAGAGCGGATCCCCTGGCACAGCGGGTGAAAGAGCCTCTTTTAATGACTGTTGTGGGTGAGCTGCCATGCCTCGCCATCTGGGCACAAGCTACAGATGGGAGTGTCCTTGCCCTTCCCCTCTGACATCAGGAAACCAGACGGGGATTATGTGCAGTAAAACTTTGCTCTACAGATGCGTGTCTCTTGGCTTATTACACTGACGAGTTACACTTGTGATTTGGTGCAAACCTACACTGTTTGCTCTCAGATTGCCTTTAAATGCTTCAGGCTTTTAATTAACAACAGCAGCAACAAAATGTTGTCAATATTGGTGGCATTCAGCTGCCATTCTGATGCCAGCCGCTGTGTGCAGATCTCAGTGAGGACACGGTATTTTGGGCACTTCAGCTTGCCTGAGAAAGTGGTTGGTATATCGTGAGTGATGATATGTCACAATACTGCGGCAGGGGACGATAGCAGCCATGCTGCCTACTCTCAGTGTCAGTGTAATGGACAGCAGTGATGAGGATAAGCTGTGTCTTTAGGAGAAGTTTGGGCATAAGGAATGTAACCTGGGTAAGTCCCTAGTTAGGTGCATAAGCTAAGTAGAAGACTGAAATACTTCAGAAAATAAGAAAATAAACCTGACAGGAGACTTCCCTCAGCTCCTGCCTTGGCAGCTTTAGGAGCTGGGGAATTTCCATCTGCCCCTGTCTGTCCTCACAGGATGCAACAGGGTCTTGCAACAAAAACAATTGATCAGTTTAGTCCTCTGCATTTTCTGTCTGTATAGCCTCGTTATCTTTTAACTCTGTTATATTTCTGATTTAAAAATGGATCCAGGAAATCACTTTGATAACTCACAACACCTCCTTGCCCTGGCTTTCAGTTT
Source organism: Mystacornis crossleyi (assembly GCA_013400655.1). Taxonomy (NCBI): domain Eukaryota; kingdom Metazoa; phylum Chordata; class Aves; order Passeriformes; family Timaliidae; genus Mystacornis; species Mystacornis crossleyi. Next base: position 49,315 of record VYZQ01048950.1, on the reverse strand, counting down.
GCCCCAAAAGCTCTGCCAAGCATTCTGAAGAAAAGGCGTACCTGTGCAGCAGGGAGGGTCCCTGAAGGGCACATTCCTCCTGGATCTGCAGCACCTGCTCCTGTGGTCAGCCCTCACTCACGCTGGGAGTCTCACCAGCCTTGGTGTGCTCACTCCAATGAGTAACTGCAGCTCACTCCATAAGGATTTAACCTTGTCACTAAATTTGCTCCAATTCTGGAGGGCCAGTGACTGAGACAATTGTTTTGCTTTGTGGCTGGCTTCAGTAATGCCTCTTACTGGCTGCAGAGACTCTGGCTATTAGCAGCTGGCTGGCCCTACCTGGTTTGTAATGGTTGGGTGGAAAAGACAGTATGAACTAGCTCACTCCCAGGGTGCATTTAGTGCATTGCACCACATTATCTCCCATTTACAGCCATTTGTTGTTGAAATCTTTTCTCAGGTACTTCATAAAATATTAATGTGAAAGGTCCCAGAAATCTCTCTTACTTTCCTTTGCTGTAAGAAAAAAAAAATTATTAAAGTGCTTCTCTTCAACCAATGCTTTCTTTTGTAAGAGAAATATTTTATCTAGCCACTGAGACAATAATTTCTGTTTTCAAAAACAGGAAGAAAAGTATAAACAATGTGCAGCCAGAACAAATAATAGAGGGGGTTTGCCAAATGCATTCCCAAATGCACATACAAAATGTCTGTGAACAAAACTGCTACAGCTCCTGATTCCTGACATTCAGAACTGTCACACCATTTATTTTAGGCTTAGGATTTATGAAAGATTTGTGATGATAAAGACCTACTGCTAGTTCCAAGCAATCTCGGGATCTCCTGCAATTTGGAAACTGTCCCCAGTGTTTGTTGCAGAAGAACAGAAACCAGAGTGGTGGATGCAGTACTTGGGAAGGCAAAACTCTCCTTTCTATCCTTGCAGATCTTTGTCACACTTCCAACTGTTAGGAGTGGAACTTCTCCACATGCAGTGCAATGCAGAATCTGCAGTGGAAAAAGACAGAAGGAATTCCCTGAAGAAAAGCACTGCAGAACTCTGGTGCATGGGCTTGAGCAGATCCTGATGAAGGGGTGTGGGATGTCTTAGCCCTTGGCTGTCGCCAGCCCTCTGCAAGGAGGTACCTACCCCACAACAGCATCTGAACATTAGCCCCTGTGCCTCCATTGCAGCCACCCAGGTTCAGCCCTAGCATGTAAATGCAAATGCCTGAGGAGGGTGAGTTTGTGGAGCTGAGAAAGTGAGAGCAGCAGTGGGACTGGTGTCAACTGTGTCAGGGCAGTGGTGCTGGCAGAAGGGCAGGAACACACTGCAGGATTGCAGACATCGCTGTCCAAACAGTTTCATCAGTGCGTGCCAGTCTAGACCCTCATGCACTCTTCCTTCTGCTGAATTTGGCTGTAGCACAAGTTTCCTGTTCAGATAGGGCTGTTTACATTTTCTGGGGCATGGCCCACTCTTAGTTGTAAGGAAAGGGCCAAACGCAGGAGGACAGGCTGGTGTGAAAAGCCAGTGATGTACAAATCAGGTGCTTGCTGCCCAGTCTCACCAGGGGTGCGTGTTGTGTCCTGTAAGGAACCCTCTCTGTTCACATCAAACTGCTTTAAGTGATGTGCCCTCTCTGGCCCATCCTTGAGCCCTATACATGGGGTTTGTATCATATTCGTAGTAACATTGGTTGAAACCTACTAAGCTGTAAATGGGGCTTGGCATCAAAGAGCAACCCAGTAGTTCTGGCATTGATTAGACCCAGCCATAAAAGAAAATCTCACCACCACACAAAATGGGGGAGTGCACAACAGTGTGAGGATTTTGGCTAAGAATATGTTCTTATCTCTTCAGCAAATAGTTTTCTTCTTTGTTTCTGTTTACCTGTCCCAGGTATGCATAGGCTGTCCCAGAAAACCCTGGTCCCACTGGAGAGCACTTCAGTGCCTGCTGCCACCACACAGCACTCAGCCTGTCAACCAGGGTGTATCTGCCCTGCTGCTGAGCGGGGACATGGGCGCTGGTTTAGGGACATCCTTTACGCAGTTTCCTGTCCGGCAGTGCTCATGGTGGCACTACTGTTAGCACCTGGGAAGGAGATAGAGGGCTGACCATCAGAGGCACACAAGGCTATTCAGTAGTCACAGCTCAGGGGGAAAATTGAGGCAATTAATTTGAGATGAAGAGGTTTTGGTTTGTTTTAAATGCCAGAGAAGAAAAGAGGAGCATATTTGGAAGTAACTAAGAATTAAAGAATAAAAAGTGAGAAAAAAGCCTTCATCAGCTTATTGTTTAAAGCTGAAGTGATCCTGGAGGCACAAAAACTATGAAAAGGTGAGTGAGCATTCCTCCCATACTCACTGGAAAATTGATCCTCGTTCTCAGCTATCAATTATGTATCCATAAGAAATATTGACTTACACCCTACCTCAGGACTTACATAAGTTCTCCAAACCCGTCTGTTTGCAGACATTATGATCTGCGTCTTTGACTCTCTGTACCAGTCTCATTATAAATGATGAGCCAATAAATACTCTTGGAAAAGTTTTTACGATGTTCCAGTTGACATTTGGGAGCTTCAAAGAATCACATAGGGCTGCCTTCAATCTATATGCACTGTTCTTCATTGATTAGGTGAGCTCATTGATTTCTAGCAAGATCAAAGGTAGAAGACAACTACTGAAGAGGTTAAATACGGAGAAGACCTACTAAACCCATTTGCTGGTTACTTGCTATAGTAGAAGTTGCTTTTCCCGTACAGCAGCCAAAGAAATATCACTTCCACATTTACGGGATTCCAGAAATGGTCTGAACATGTAATGACAAGGTTTCTTCCTCCAGGCCTAGCTGCTCCTGGTGTTAAAAATTTTCTTCTGTGGTTTGTCCTGCTACTGGCCCGAGATAACTTCATCTGTGAGATGCCATTATCTCTGGTCCTGCTTCTCTCTTGTACTGGGCTGCCCATCTGAGCATCACTTTACAGATCCCCTGTTGAAGAGGAACCCTCAGCTTGCAGGAAAAGAGGGATGTTCACAGGGAAATAAAAACAGTCCTATTGGGCTAAACCGGAAGGGTTTCATGACAGTGTACCTAACAATGGCCAGCATCAGATCAACTCAAGAAACACATAGAAAGGGTAAATAAAAAAATAAGAGCCTTTCCTGATGGCATCTGGCAGTCTGTAGACACCTCCTGAGCTGGTACTCATGTCAGGAACTTTGAGTGTGAAAGCCTTTGATGGACCTTTTCCCCATGAGTTTGTCTTCTCTTTGAAATGATTTGTAGCAATTGTTCAGCCCAAATAGGTGAGATGCATTTTGCCTTTTCATTGCACTCCAGGCTCCTTTCCAGTCTGTGGCCACTCAGTATTCAATACTTTTTGAGCACCATCGCTGAGTAGGGTTTTTTTAGCTAACATCTGCATTTGGGGCTATTTTCATCAGCTCTATTAACTAGCATTTTTTGAAACGAAAATCCTTAATTGGATCAATTTGAAAGGATATTAATCTTCTGTCCATTTACTCAATCCCCCATTCTCCCCGCTGGGCTTCACAACCCCTCAGAATCTGAGTGCCATCAATGAATACAAATAATATAGAGTACGCATATGATCTCAGATCATTAGTGAGAATGTTAAATAAGATTGGGTCTAATACTAATCTCTGGAGCATCTAACTTTCCAGTTATTCCCCATCTAACCATGCTGATGACTAATAATGCCTTTTACAGCTAGGCAAATGAGGTTTTGGTTTACCGCCAATCCCAAAAAATCAGGAGAAAGCAAGAAAGGAGTTGGTCTCATTCATGCTGAAAAGGGAAAAAAAAAATCAACACTTCCTGGTGAGTCAAAAAATCACCTATATTCCGTTTGGATCAGATGGGGTTTTTTCTTACTTGATTGACATTTTGGTTTCACTTTTGTTTAAAACATGAGTAAGTGTTTTAAAACTTGCTTAGCTGCACATTAAGGGAAAGAGTCTAAACAAAAAATAGTTTTGAATGAGAAAATAAAAAAGCTGCTTCCCAAGTGATCCAGTCAGGTGTTGGATTTTTAAAATGTGGTTACTTTTTCAAGACCAAACAGTTTAGGAAATCTCAGTCAGTAAGTACAAACTGTAACTTTGTAACTGAGAAATCTAAACTTTTCATCCCATGTAATCATGACCTGCTAGAAAATTTGTGTTTAAAAACGTCATCCATTTCTGATGATCTTACTCTGGGTTTTCATTTATTTTCAGTTTTAATATTTGTGGCAAGTAAATGGGACAGATAACTACAGTGATTTTTCTGACTTGTGAAGCATTATTGCTTGCTGTTATAATTAATAGCATTTACTATAGAAATGTCTGAGAGTACTTATCTGTGGCCAGGACCCTGTGGCTCTGGGCTCAGAAGAAGCATCGGAGAGTGGGCAGATGCTTCCACCAAGAGAATGAAGCTGGACACTGGCTATAGCAGGCTGCAACACACAAAAAGTTGAGTACTGGGATAGCAGCAGTTTGGTATTTTTTACTACCTTATATTTTGTTTCCACTGGATATAGTTAGCAAGGGACAAACTAGCTGGAGAAAAAAAGAAAAGAATAAGGGATTATTAGAGTGTCTGTGTCAAGGCAGAGGCTGCTGAGTGATGCAGGTATGAATTGAAGATGAGCTCAGAAACCTTGAAGTACTCTGAGTCTCTGCTCATTTTTGTCTTAATGTCTAGTGATATCTAAATATGCTATATTACTACTGTTTTCATATTTTGTGTGAATCATATAATTACAATTTTTTAAAAATTAAAATGATGATATTTATTCACTTTCTGCCCAATCTGTGAATTGATTTGGACTGTATCTTTAGGCTAATGTCCTCTTCTGGCCTGGCGTTAGACAACTTTATTTTAGCTCTGAGCCTTTGACCCTTTGGTCCCTGTTCTTAGTGAGAGCCTGAGGATCGGAGCTAAATGAGCTTTCCTCAGCGTGGGAGTTGGCTGTGGGATAGAAAAATCAGCGGTATCTGTACAGCAGCACTGTGCTCCTCCTTATGCAGCACTGCCAAGCTGCTCCAGGCTGCTCTCTCCCCTTTGGGGCAGAAAGTGGCCCTGAGCCCCTTCAAGATGAGATGTGGCCTGAACTGCTGCCTCCTCTCATCATCCTCATCCTGCTGAAGTCCCCTTTCTACCAGCAGTGCAGTACAGCCCTCCTGCGCAGGTAAGGCAGCTTACAGACGTGCAGTCTCAGAGCAAACAAACTCTAGGACACCTGTGTCTTTGTGTACACTCTCTGCTCCCTCAATGGATGTGAGTGAACCCTGTCTTCCCAGTTACTCACCCCTTCACATATCCCTGCCCTCTCTGTAAAGTTTCCTCCTTGTTTTTCACTGATGCCCCAGTTAAGAAGTAATGGGGTATAAAGCTTCAGGCAGAAAAAAGGAGAAAGGATGCTGGAGCGCTGTCCCAAATGGCAGACCAGAGCCTGCTGATTATATCCAGCCTGAGAATCCTCAGTACGTGCATGTGGAGGAAGGGGAGAAGGGAGATGCTTATTAGACCGAATGGGAGTTCTGTGCACGGAAGAGGAGCGCTCTGCAGCCCCGAGGATGTAAGGAAGATTTGCTAACTTTGCTTTATAGTATTCATGCAGATAAGGAAGACGCTCAGTCTCCAATCATAAATCGGTATTATACAGTATAGTCCCAAAGGCCATAATTACTTCCAGAAGCAGAAATTTGAATGACCCAGATAATTAGTTCAGTGCAGCTGGTCCAAAAATTATTTACATAAAAGCCAGTTTTACTTGAGGGGGAAGAAAAACAACCTTGCTACCAAAAGCAAATGACCCAGTTAGCTTCACGCAATGAGTCTGAGGAGACAGAGCAGGAGTGGCAACACAGTGGCCTGTGCCATCACTTCTTCCCTCTTGTTTTCAGAGGACAAACACTTACACAACGAGCCTCTCTATAGACAAACATATAGGAAGACAGTGAAGAAATAGGAAACTGCATGAATTTGACCTCATGCTTTCTGTGAGAGTCAGTCTCGGGGAGATGTGAAGGTCCATGTCATCCAGAGGAAAACATTTCACTTGCAAGGTGCCGGCACCTAAGGAACAAGATGCAAGGAACAGCACAACTCAGCTCCAGGCACTGGGGCATCTGGCGTCAGTCCTTCCATGCAGGGTACTGATGCAACTGGAAACTAATCACTGTGGTTATCTAGATTAATTTTTAACCAAAACCAGTTCCTCTGTCCAGCTTAGCACATAGCTGGGCAGCAGCAGGGGTGTCCGGGAAGGGAATACCCAGCAGCAATGTGGTTGAGTTCTCCAGGGGGCCAGTACTGATATTTCAGAGGTTTCCCACTAAACTGCTAGGTTAAAAAGCAAAGAAAGGGTATGCTTCTAGAAAACATTTCATTTTAAAAGCATTTGAGTGATTCAACCCCATAAGCTAGACTGTGAGCACTTCTAGTGAGCACTTCTAGCATGCGCTAATGGGCACACAAACCACTGCCGGGTTAATCACCGATGTTTATTTACAGTTGTGTCCCATGTGGAGAATCCTGAGTCTCAGTTCTGCAATGCTCTGACCCCACTGCCAGAGCCAGATCCTCTGTCCCTGCCAGAGCTTTCACCCTGCAGGCAATCAGGACCGTGGCTCTCCACTTCACAGCTGTCCTGTTGCCACTCCGTGGGGGTCAGCCCCACGAGCACTTTGGAGATGAGCTGGTTCTTGCTTCTCATCGGCTGGGATATCCTGTCCCCTGCCCATCAGTGAATCAAGAGGTGCTGCCACAACCTTAGGAAGACACAGAGGTGCAGGTAAGCGTGAAGAAGAAGGAAACCTGAGCTGTACATCCCCATTTATTGTGTCCTTGCATCTTTGCCTTCTTTTCAATCAGGCTGTGGCCACCATCGAATCCGACTGTTGCTCTGCAACAAAAATATGCCGGGAAAGGTATCTGTTGTCCTCAGCGTGACACAGGCAATCAGCTGGCATCACCACTTCTTAATATTCTCGCAAGGCATAAGTGGTTTTGCGCTGCTGGTTCTCAGGAAGTTTGCTGACCCTCAGAACAGAGCTCCTATCCTCCAAGATGAACCAGAAGACAAACAAAATCTATGAGAAGCAAAATGGGATAACAATGATCTTTTCTATTCAAGAGAGAGCACAAACATGGTTATTTAAAAAAAAAATAAATTGTTCTCCTGAAATGTAGAATGTATAAATAATAACAGTAAATTGCTGTGCATCCCACCAGCACCCATTGCTGTTTGGTATTGCCATGGATAGCACTTGTTACTTAACAGCATAGTAAATAATCAGATAACATCCTCATAACACCACTGGATCCAATTCACCCCCCTTACACAGCTTTTATGCTAGTATGTGCCCATTGCCTTAATGGGGTTAATCTTGATTTACTATGTAAATTGAAAGGTGAATTAGAGACCACAGAAGGCAAGTTGGAGAGGAAATGATTTCCTGCAGGCTGGATCCTGACTGCAGTAACACTCACCTGGGGTGGCAGGATATCTCTACCAAGCTTAAGAGCTTTCACCACTGCCAGGGTAGGGGCAACAGAAATTCAGGCCCTGCCGTTCTTTGTTTACAGTGAATACACACATCTTGCACAGCACAATGTGCCAGCAGGCTCCTTTCCCCTTCCCTCACCCCACCCTCTCTCCACATGTCTCAGGGACAGAGGAAGCATTTCTCTTACATAGCTTGAACCCCTGGAGGTCTTCATGATGTGCACACTGGAGAACTTTTGTTCTGCCCCTTGCCTAAAGGCAGCACACACAGGGTTCTGGAGGAACATATTGCAGCACAGGATCCTGTGAGGTAGACATGAGCTGACCTTTTGAGGTGGGCATTCAGAAAAGAGTTCTCTTGAAGGTTGGTGTAAACCCTGGTGCACTCCTTTTTTCACATGTGATGCAAAGTCCAGCAGAAGTCATCCTCACCCATCAAACTGGACCTTGCTCTGATTCATGACTCCCATGCTCCTGACCCCAAAAGGCTGAGCTCAGGCCATCAGTCTGGGCTCCTTGCACCTCATACAAAGGCTTGGGATCAGCAGATGACAGGTCCTGGAGGAAAACTGTTAGTGAACAGAAGGGAGGGTAACTTCTGGCAGTACCAGGGAATGGATGAGGAAGGAGTCTTCAGGAGCATTTTGGTGAACGAGCAGTGCCATTCTTCACAAGGATCCTGATTTCCCACTTGCTTTTTGGGGGTCTATTTGTAGAGATCTGCTGGGATGTTTGGATTCGCACCTGTCTGTCTCTCTCTCTCAGCACTGAGAACCAACCAGCTCTTCAGATGCTCTCAGGCAACAGCAGCTTCAGCAGAAGCACAGCAGTCCCCACCAGCAGCAGGGCTGGTCCTCCAGGAGAAGCACAGCTTGGTCTTTGGGAAGCAGCACTGTTGGTAAATACACTCTTCTTTACATTTCCTGGTACATGAGGGGAATGTTTCCTCTCCCGGCTCCTCTCTGCCCCGTGCAGGCTTGCAGCAGAAGAGGGCACACGGGACAGCATGCAGGATGCGCTCCCTTACCACACTCCCAGCTCTCCCACCACACCCTCGCCCCGTGCCGGGGCTGCTGACGACAGGCGCTGCTCTCAGTGGGCTAAGCTGGCTCCCAGTCAGGGCGGCAATTCCGCCGCTGTAATGGGTATTCCCGAAATGAACTGGTCACTCCGAATTGCACACTAAGCAGGTCGTGAAAGCTGGGGCGCGTTCGGTGCGTGCTGTGTGCCAGGACCCCCGCGGTGAGCTGGTGAATGCAAGGGGCACCCAGAGGGGTGTGAGGAGCAGATCTGGACCCTGCATTCACTCCGATTGCAGAGATAGAGAGCAGCGGGTGCTTCAGGGTAGCTGCTTCCCTGATAAAACTCCTCCTGTCATGCAGCAGAAATAAATTTACCCCTCTGGGCCAGCTGCTCCCCATCGTGGGAAGTTCAGGAACCTCCCTGAGGTACAAACAGACATTTCCAGCAGTAACAAAATATACATAAACATTTTAAAAGATCACTTTAAAATTCCAGCTCTCCCCCTCGGCTGCTTGCCACCATTCGATTTCTAAATGAGCAGGATTTCTCCTGTGTTCAGTTTCATACATATATATATATATACACACACATAAGCATGCCCACCTCGTACACAAGGTACTCCCCATCTTCAAGTCAGTCTCAGCAGAGTACAGAATTAGATCCTGTCTCCACTTCATAAACTTGCCCTCTCTGTTAGTTTATATAAAGCCATTTCAACCTTGAAGGAGCTGCCATCTCACATTCCTGCCTTCTGAATGTACAGAGCAGAGGAGTAAGGAACAAAATAGTGAGGGTGAGAGGGGATGTTCTGATTCCGCTCAGTAACATGAAACATCATGGAGTTAAATGCCAACAAAATATTCAGTGTTAATGTTTAATATTACTGGGAACTTGTCACCTCCACTTACCACCTTGGAGCTGCCATTCTCTTGCAGACTCCCACGTCTGAGCTCTGGGCCTAACATGCTTTCGCATTATGGACTAGAAGGGAAGAAAAAAAGAAAAGCCAAGAAGTAGGGAGAGTCAGTTACTCTGTTTCAGCTACAAAGCTGGGTAAGGATTTTTTCCCTTTTCTGTTTGCAGGAATAAAATGACTCACATGGCAGAGCTCCTGAACTGCTCCTTTTTGGGGGTTACGTTTTTAAAGCACCCCTTCTATAACGTGTGTGTGATGCTCTTAGACGTATGCAGATTTGCTTTGCTCTGCTGGGTAACCAGTCTCATCCCCACTCTGATCCCCCTTCACCAGCCAGAACCTACACAGCTGTTCTGCAGACTGAGGAGCACAGAAATTGGGTGATCCGGGGACAGAACAGTTCCTAAAATAACATGAATTAAGACTTTGCCTGCCACACTTTAAAAACAACTTGAGGCTGATTTGCCTCGCATGGGTCCTCTTGAAAAATGCATGGATGCTGTTTCACAGACCTCGTTTCCAACCCACAGAGTATTTCTTGGTGCAGCTTGGTGCCATCCCAAATGTCTCTCTTTCACCACTGGAAACTCAGGCACCACAAAAACAAGAAGTCAAACCTCTCCATCATCAGTGGAAACACTGCGCATCACACTGCAAACAGAATCAGGCCATCCTGCCTGTCTCTCTGGTTTCTGTAAAATGACTTATTATCCCTCTAGGCTGAGTGGTTAATGAAAATTCAAACTCTTCTAGCTTATTCCAGTTAGGAGGCGAGATGGGTGATGCAATCAGGTATCTCTGCTGCAGTTGTGTTTATTTGGAAGGTTGTACAAAACCCTACTTCTTTAAGCACAGGAGGAGCCAAAATAACAGCAACAAAATAATTATTTTCCCTATCCTTCATTCTCAACCTTCTTTTGTCACTACTCCAACCCAAAATTGATGCCAATACTCTGCCAAAACCATCAGACTCTGTTCAAACGTTCTTCTGCTTCTGTGAGCTCTGTTATTCCCTCTACACCTTTAGCTTTTTTTTTCCCTACAGCAACAAGCATGTTCACCACACCCCTGAAACAACACTCAGCCGAGGCACTGCTGTGCAGAGCAGCCAAATCCCTAAAAAACACCCAGGCTGCCTTTTGCAGAGAGCTGGGGAGGGGGAGGTGAGACATGCTTAATGCCTCTTACAGCTGTGTTAAATGAAAGATGCATCTAAACTGTCTTTCTCACAAAGGCTTAACCCAGCTGTAACAGCCCTCCCCACATTTGTGTAATTCTTGCAGCCAAAACTTTTGGTAAAAAGCAGGCAAGCAAACAAAACCAGGCAAACTTAGATTTTTGTGGTGTTTAGTGACCAGGTCCATTAGGGTTATAGCACTCACTCAGGGATGGGCTGTCAGCCCTCGGAGCCCGCAAACAAGCCACGGCTGCGGGAGGATTGTAAACTACCTCTCCTGTTTCCATGCCTTTCGGCGTCACTTTTGTTTTGAGCATGATCCAAGTGCCACTTCACTACTGATCATTTGGATACAAACCTGCAAAACATCCAGAGCAGTCAGACCAAATCGCCCAGAAAGCTGTCTCTGGCAGGCAGTGGGAGCAGATGCTTCAGGAAACGTGCAAGAAAAGGGCAAATTCAGATTCATCCTTCCTCTGCCATAGGCTTCCAACTTCTGACAAGCTGAACTGAAGGGTGTCTTTGTATTGTTGCATTTAACATCCCTCAAAAGTATTTTCTGATCTCAATCTGTCCAATCACTTTCTGATTGCATTTTGATTTTGGCCTTCATGGCATCCTCTAGCAATCCGATTCATGGTTTAATTATGTGTTTTTGCTAGAAATTTGCTGCCTGGTCACCCAAAACCAAACACACCCTGAGCTATTGGACACCGAATAAAATGCTGAGAAATAGTAAATACCCATTCTTTGTTCATCTTCTCTCTGACATAAATAGCTGCATTTCTGTTTATCATGTTTAATCAATCTTACCACCTCAAATTTATGCGATAAACTTTCAAACCTGTTTATACCTTTGCCATCCAAATATCCTGTGGCAATGAGTTCCCAGCATAAGACTCTGCTGGTGACTTCTTTTGATTTGTTTTAAATCCACTCCTTGATTAATTCACTGAGTATCCCATTTGCACTGCCAAGAATAGTAAATAATCCGTTTGTTTATACCTTCTCCAGCCATTTGTGCCTTTATAGCAGCACAGTGCTGTAGTCCACCTTGGCTCCAGACATCTCTCTCTAGACTGAAGTGTCCTGGCCTCTTTAATAATAAATTGCTGCTAAACTTAACCATTGCTGCTGGAAGAAGTGGTGAGTATAAAGGCAGCTTCTGTGGCTGTACACAGGGTTTCATTTCCCTGCCTAGTTGACCTTAGACATAATGTCTTTCTGGAGATATTTGGGTCATAGGAAAGTAAGATAGAGGAAAAAATGGGAAAGCCTATGTAAAGAAAATAAATTCTAAAACATTTTGGGAAGGGGAGGAAGTGAACTTTATTTGCAGCTTTAAGGAAAAAGATGTGAGAAATGTATTCTTGAATGACATTAAAAAGTTGCACATACAAGGTTTTGTCAGGCACTCATCTGAAATAATCAGCAATCATTTTTTTATTAATAAACTTGGATCAGAGATAGAGCTGCACCATACTTAAGGGAGCTGCTGATTGCTTTTCTGTTGATATATCTTTAAAGCAAGGGAAAAGAAAAAATGGGAAGTATCGTTATCACTGACTTGCAAAAAAAAAAGGAAGTTTAAGATGGAAAAGTTTGCACAGAAACATACTGAGAGGGTATAGTGTACATGCAGAAGCCATTCATGTTTCCAGGCTGATAGACAGAGAGTCATCATATCAAATATTACACAGTGACTCAAAATATTTTCACATTTACCTGAAATAATTTGGAAGAAAAACCATGAAATAATAGAGCTTCCATGTAAGTGTTTACGGTAAACTACTTCTGGAAGGATAAGCTGCACCAAGAACATTTTGAACAGAATTCCAAAATTATTTCACTCCTTTTTCCTAGAAAGAGTATTTCACTGCAATTTTTTTTCAATTTTGGCCAAAATTTCTGGTGTCTATGCATTAGGTCTTGAGATGAGGTGTAGAGAAATCTTATTCTGAAAATTTTTAGGAGTCATCTAGGCTAATACATCCTAAGGTGTGCTAACACACTAGGGAAACTGATGGCTGTTTATGGCTGCTTCTGAATCAGTTGAGAAGAAAACATTAAGGTTGTACTTAGGAGTTTGAATGAACAAGGAAATTTCTGCCTTGCTGTAGCCCCTTAACTCGGTTACGACTGATCTGTGATCAACGCAAGATTGCCTTGAATTCCTTGGTTTGTAGTTGCCAATTTCACAGTTTTGATGAAGATCCGTGAGTTCATGTTTTCTTCATGAGCTGCTCAGAGTCATAGTCTCTCGAGTATTTCGTCATTTAATATTTAGGGCCTGAACTCCTGTGAAACACTGGGTATGGCTTCCTGGCTGTGAGATGCAATTTTTTTAGCCAAAGAAACAGAGACTTGAAGAAACCACCTAAGCTCCCTCAACAGAGAGAGAGATTTCCAGTAGCCACTTTATCCCAACCTAAACCACATACCTGCGGGAGGTGGCTTAAAGTGCTGCGAGGCTTTGCTTCTCTCAGCTTACTGCAGCTGGACACTCTTTAGCTCAGGCAAAACTACCCCATCATTTCCCACATGGGATTTGAAGGGGATTTCTCACGTAGATAGTCCCCAAGGGTGTGGGTTCAGGCAGATTTATTTAAAACAGTGCAAAGGGCTGAATGCTTCCCATTTACTTAGGCTCATTAGCTTAGGGTGGCTGGGACTTGACTTAGAGTCGTGATTCTCCTACTTCAGTTCAAGGGCACAGGGGCTTAGCTGATGGTCTCAAAACAAAGTGTATTCATGGAAGAGGTTTAAGCAGATGTTTTTTGTCTGACATTTGTACCGTCCACGTTGGTTACGACAGCTGGGCTGGCACAGAAAAACTGGGGCCGTGAGCCTGGTGGTTGGGTGGGTTGGGCCGAATGAAAATACACCAATCTTCAACCTGAGCAGCAGTGTTTGTCCCCAGATATGTCAGCACCGATGTGACAACACTGGTGGAAATAGAAACACAGACTGGGCGTTAAAACTGTTATTTGTACTGTGCATATATTCTTATTTCAAACTGGGAGCACTTACTTCATCTTGGCTCTGGCCCTTACATTTTTCTTTCCCCCTTGGGAAATGGTGAATATTGCCTATAAGAGGCAAACATTTGGAGTATTTGATACCCCGTTTTCTGCCAAAAAAAGAGAAAAACTTGTTTGAACAAGTCTAATTGGAAATCTGAAGAGAAAGCTAAAAGAGATGAGAAGAAGGCCTTACGAACATTAATGCTGTGCAGGAGGAGAGCTCTGGCACCCTCGTGTTGGTGGGCAGTGACAGCCCCTATCTGTCAATGCTAATATACCATGTGGAGGGAAATGTGTCCCTTTACAAATCCTAGTGCAGCAGTGATGTATTTGAAACCTACTCATCACCAGAGGACACAAGTATGAGAAGCATTTTGTTTTACAGCCACAAATAAGATAAAACATTGAAAAAGGTTGCCAACAAAGCAAGCTCTGTGGTGAACCATTGGTGCTCCATGGAAGATCCGGGAAAAATATGGAAACTCTTAAAATAGGAACTAAAGGGGGAAACACCCTGCCAGAAGAAATTGCCATTAATTTGGAAATTACTGGTAGCACTCTGGAGTGGAACACCTGGAGGAGGATGAGGAAGGCTTTACTGGGGCCATTGAAGGAGCAGAAGGGACAGTGTAATGAGGGGAGGATGGGCTGGAGATCCATGATTTTGCCTCTCCTGTGGGTCACAGGATGTCCTAGGGGAGGCCAGAGGCCATGTGCACCTTCTCACACACCAGGAAATGTGCTGCTGCACTTTGGGGATGGGGTGGGGTAAGTGCAAGCCATGGCAGGCCTCTTCTTCCTTCTCCTCGAGGGTGTGCTACAGTTGCTCTTGCACACAGGGTTCAAGGATTATGGACTCACTTTTAGGGCATTTTCCTTCACAAATTAGGCTCCCATAGCCTGCCTGAGTGCCCATCCATGAGTCTTCCCTAGTAACTCTTGAAGCCTTTTGTTTTCAGGCACGTTGACAGAGAGGTGAGATTTCAGAAATATCTCATCCCTACGGGCTTCGTGGAAATAAGGGACTAAGCAGAGAAGAGAGACCCTCTTCGCTTATCTGCTGCAGGACTGACTACAAGAGCGCGGCTGTTATTAGGCATCAGAAACCCACACGGACGAGTCCCTTCCTGGGCTTCATTGCTTCTGCTCCACGGGAACTCACTCACGTATTAAGTGAATTTTCTTATCCTTCCCTTTATAAAGCTAGTGCTCCACTGTAACAGGGATAATGACATATTTCGCCTGAAATGCAGTGCTTATGAGAGCCTAGTTTGAAAGAAAGATTATAAAAATGTAATGTCTCGCAATTGTAATATCATCCACGGAGTAGAAGAGAAAGAGACAAACAGATATATGGGCAGGCAGACGGATAGATTTCTTAATTGAACTCTCTGCTTGGCTGTATTTCCTTTAGGCAAGAACCACAGGTGACTAACAATGAAGGACCATAAGGAAGAAGATGTAGGTTTTTTTAACAAATTTAACTTATCACAGACAGGCTTTTACACTTGCATCAGCCTATTCTGAAAATCCCTAAATAATTCAAAACATTCAAACGGTCTAACATTAGCAAAGTAGTATTCTCCCCACAGGTGCTTAAAAGTAGAAAACAAGGTGACAATGTTTTCCTCTTTTAAAATACTAGTAATATTTCATTCCTCTGCTCCAGAGTACTTAATATCCTATATAAATCAATACCTACCTCACTATCTATCAATAAATGAATAATTACATTTCTGCCTATTCCCAGACGCTCTGAAACCATTTATTCTAGTCATTTAATCATAAAGCTGTTATTGCAGGGGAAATTCATGCAGACGTGAATACATAAAGCCAAAAATAGAGAGCTAAGCTGAGAACTTCACCGTAATAGCAGTCACTTCCCAAGCAAGCTGCTGCTCACTTTCCCAGGAGATGTAGTAGGTATCTCTTCACTTTTCAAAACAATAACTGGCACTGCAAAGCTCAGTCAAGCAAAACAAAACTTCACTCACTCTGCTTTTCCACAGTCAACATTTGAATGCAACAGGGAGTCCTTGCTGGTCTGATCAGGAACTCTCTCTTTTCCTGTCAAAGGACCTGGGGTCCCAAAATGTCCTCACAATGGAGCCTCCATTTAAAAGGGAGTTGTATAACAAGACCCATCTGTCTCTATGGAAAAATAAGTTCGTCTCAAATCAGCGCTCTTCTTTTGTGCTTTTTTGAATGACTGTACATCTGGGAAAACTGAAAATATTCATCTTCACCTCATGGAAGTTTTGGTTTACCCGCAAAACAGCATCACTCGTCCCAGTTTGTTCACTGTCCTTTTGATGCCATGTTCCTGCTGTTAGGAGACCAGAGATATGCACATTAGAGGCAGGGGGTGAGGGGGAATGTGTACACATACAAACAACACGTAAGATTCAGAGTCTAGGTTTGACGTGAGAGTAGTAGTTTCTTGTTCACTGACACTAGCACAGTTTTCCTCCAATAAGTTGGTGAAAGCCTTGGAGATGACTAAATTAGGCTATGTCCAATTCAAAACACTTAGCAAGTATTAGCTATGTAAACCTCCCTCCCAGCTCAATTAAATACACGCTTTCTCTCTGTGAGAAGCATCAGACAACTTTCCAGAGTTCAGAAAGCACCGTATGTTCTCCCAGCTCCCCATCCTATGCAAACCTGTTCTTCCTTCCAGACAGGCTGGGTATGTTTACCATGTTTCTACCTTTGTTTTTGCTCACCTTCCATCCCTACAGGGAGCCCTCGAGCACGTATTTACTTGCACTTTGAACCTGTGCTTGCTTGCACGGCTGTGCTTTAGCCCAAGCTGGGACCTGATTGCTTTAGGGGAGCCAGGGACGAGATTGCCTGAGCGTCAGTAAAGCTTCAGTGCCTTTGCCCACAATTCCCCCACTCACCCCAGCACACCACATTCTCCTGCAACTGATATCAGTGAGAGGAAAAGAACCCTCCAGCTGGTCAGAGCAAAGGGTGTGCAGCACAGACGCCCACGGTCAAGTGCAAAATGGTGTGATCAGACTAATGTGGACTGCACGTAGCTTTCAACAGCAGGGATAGCAAAAGTTTTGATGCACATTCTAATGTGTACCATGAATGTTTCTGAATATGGGTATAGTATAGATGGTTAGTATGCTGAATTTAGCTTTGAGAGGTGTCTTGTGTCCTATAAATGCTAGGTTACAAAAAACATTGACAGATGTATGTATATATTTGTATAAATACAGATTCTGTGTCTTTGTGAAAAATAACAGCCTAGGATGGCTGGATGGATAGCCGACTAACTAGCTACCTATACACATCTTTAAACTGAGTAGGAAAAAAAAGCCTTTAAGATACACTCATCTTTTAACACCAGCTTGACTTGCAAACCCCTAAGTACACTGGGAGGGCTGCAGCCATCTCAGGTTCTATCAGGTTTCCTTTTCACAGAGCGCGTGGCCCCAGATCCTGCTCTGCAGGTCTCAACACTCCCAGCAGAACAGGGAGATGTGGCGGGTCAACTGGATAGCTTGGTCCTCCGTTATTTGGCTTTAACCTGAGCAGCAACAGCAAAGCTTTGGTGGGTATTCTTTGGACGGTAGCCAGGTAAAGAGGAACTAATGATAATGCAAGAGCCAGGAAAGGCTTGGCAATGTCTTTTTCTAGAGGCTGTGGTATCCACGTTAATACATATTTTTCAAGGGTGAACCTGAACACATCCTGTTCCTGTCACTCAGTACCCAGTCCGTGCCCTTTACAGCTCACAGGCAGGTCAGCAATAGCCCTTTCACCCAAACACAGACTATTCAGACACGATCTCACTCTGAAGATAGAACTGGACTAGAAGGTCCTTTCTGAACCTAAGCTATTCGCCAATGCGAAATTCAAATAAGTGGGTATTTTTGTGGTACCTCTCAGTCCCAATATGGAGTGCACCCTGCTTATTTTGAGTAGTGGTGGGATCCCTGTGACTGAGCAGCAGCAGAGAATTAACATCCCATTTGCAAGGAAGGAAGGCTCCTGATATGAGGAGACTCCTGAACAGCTCAGGCCAGCTCTCTTCCCTACCATCAGTGTCCACATGGATGGAAACAGAATAAGGAAACTTTTGGACACAGCTGCAGCTTCACTACCCCTCCTTGGGAGCATGTGGCAGCTCCTGTCTGTGCTGAGTTCAGGCTATGAGAACAGGAGAGCCACCATGGCTTTGCGAGGCCATGGTGCTGCTCCAGCTGCAGAGGGCACTTTGGCAGGGGAGACACACCTGGCCTGTTTTCAGGAGCTGGGAGTTGATCCCAGTCCAAATCCACTGTTGAGATAGCAGATCGAGACTAACCCTACTCAGAAATCACCACACTGCACAGATCTGTCTGCTTGTGGGATTTGTGCTAGCTTGATGAAAGGGTTGGCTCCTATCCTCAGCTGAACTCTCATGGTTCAAAGTTGTGCTGGCTTTTTTCTGTATCCTTTGGGGTGAAAAATGTCTTGCAGCTGCTGCTTATAATTCTTTCCCCTATGTTTCAACATTCTGCAGATGAATGTCACCCGAAGCAGTGCTCCAAGAGACTGCAATCATGATTGCCAATAGCCAACATCCAAACTAAAAATAAAAAGCCACAGCGTGGGACTGAGAGACAAGCAATACATCCTCTGGCAAAAGTCACCAATCACTGGAAAGAAAAGGACTCGCCCCTTCAGTCCTATCTTGTGTGTGCTTAAAGAAGCTTCCATCTATAACCATCCTCTTCTGATGTCATCAAGAAATCAAGATGGCTTGTAGAAAGCACTAAGTGAGCTAACCTTTCCTTTTTCCAAGTGTCCATGTTTAAGATCCATGAAATTTTTGATTGGTCAGTAAAAACAGTGGAGGGAAAGACAAGATTTTCAGTGGAACATATATTTGCCCCTTGGAGGAACCTGGGCAGCTGTCACCAAGCACCTGTTTTTGGCCCCAGAGCTAACATACCATCCTCTTCCCCCCACCCCCCACCCCTGATGCGTTCAACAGCCACTTTTTATGGGCGTTCATTAGACTGAAAATATCCCACTGCAGAAAGGAAGGAAACCTAAGGAAAATATTTTCTGGGGGAGAGCCACAGTTCCTGCCGTGTTTCCTCCCAGCAGCCACAGCCCAGAAGGGAGGAAGAGCTGCTGATGACAATATCTCCAGGAGTTCTGGTGTGTGGATGGGGAAAGGGGCAGGAAGCAGAGCCCCGGGGCTGCCTTTTCCCTGTGGAGGTGCTCAGAGCAGAGGGTGTCTGGGGGCACAGCAGAGCCGTGCTGCAGGGGAGGGACACACTGGCCGCACACCTCAGTACCAGGGAACATCAGCTCCTTGGACCAAGCCTTCAGGTTGCCCTGCCTTATACCACGTGTGCCACACTGCCGGCCTGGCAGAAAGAAAATATGACAAGCTTACAGGGCTTCTCCATTAGCTGTCCACTACAGCTCAGGAATTGAGACCTCAGGGTTTTGCCTAGTGTATTAAATTTAGCGTATCATGCCTGAGATGGGCTGTAATATTTATTTCCCTTCTTTCTGATTAGTATTTAACACACAAGGAGAATCTGTTCATTTGTCAGGCTGACCTTGCTCAGAATGGAATCTAGAGACCAATCCTTTACATGCTGCCAGTATCACATATACCTTGGCTAAGTAAAAGTGTTTTGTGGCAGCGGATCCACCAGTTCACCGCAATGTTAGGGCTGATCTTAGCCCTGAATTCTGCACACAATAACCTCACCAAAAAAAGACACTCTAAAAAATAACATGACACTCTTACCCTTGTGAAAATAAATAAAAGGCCACATCTTTGAAGAGCAGTGGTGAGATGTTTTGTTTGCACTCATTTACCCCATGCCTGGGAGACATGAATTCTCCATCGCTATTGCTACATAGTCTTAAATGTGAAATAAAGTGCTTCATGTGAATAATAATAATTGTTTCAAACCAGACACTAAACCCTCAGTCAAGAAAGGAAACGCCTTTGAAACGAAAACATAGCTCAAGAGGGAAGGAGAAAGATTTTAGCTGTTGTTTTCCATTTTCACAAGTCTCCCAACTCTCCATCCCAGTATGGGCAGTCCTGAGCAGATCATTATCCTGACATCTTGCTCCATGGGGGAACCACAAATCCTGGAACATTCTCATTCAATTGCAAGGATCCCCAGTTAAAATCGCAACACCTGGGCTGATTCAATAACTTGTGGCCCACTGTTTTTAAAGAGGTTGCAGAACAAGAAATACGTTGTTTCAGGGCAGGACTTCACTGTCAAGAGCAAGCAGTTGATATTATATTACTAGATTCAAGACTAGAAAGAATGGGGTCTCGATATTCCCCTATTAAAAACCCCAGAATTTTTACTTAGCATTTCCTCTCTGAGCTGTGAAGCTCAGATAAGTATGAGGAATAGGTGTCTAATATCTCAAGTCAAGACTCAGTCCCACCTTCAGCCTTCTGCTCCCTCAGAGGTACACACAGGTCCGTGAGTTTGAAGACATGCCCCCTGGGAAAAAATCTTAAGATAGTATTTACAGTCATAACTGCTTTACAAGGGGCTCCCTTTTCACTTGTGATAAGACAAAGAGATTTCAGACACAAGAGGGAGAAGAAAAAAGTTTCAGATCTGACTTAGGGAAGGAGCAGAAAAGCTTTTTTTAAGCTGATGTAGTGAAAACACCTCTTCTCTTTGGCCACTGATGCACAGTATATGAAAAGAGCTTTCCTGAATATGCTGCTGGCTGCACCTGTGTCCAGAAGCACTGAGATTACAACTTTTCAGTCTGGCCAGGCCCTTGTGAGCCATAGGAAACTACAGACTAAACTTTTGGTTAAAAAAATCATGGCCACGTCCTTGAAGATGTGGGAACTTCCATTAACTTTGCTGGCCAGATCAACACCATTGCAAGGAGGTAAAAGGGAAACGTTGAGTCGTTCCCCACCTGTTTCCACTGGAGACAGCACCTGAAAAACCCTTCCCTCCCAAGCACAGCACATGTGGGATCTGAGAAGATCCCATTGCCACAGAAATCCTAGGAGAACGAAATGAAAATCAATAAAAAGCAAAAGAAACAATATCCAAGATACATGTGGGAAGGGTATTGCATGCTCAGAGATGCTCACCCAACAGAGCATTTAGACTTTTATCTCTTATTTGTGCTCATAGGCTGATACAAGTGGAAAGAAATAGAAGCCTCTCTGAACCAAAAACACTTGGAACAAACTCAAAAGAAGCAAAGTGCCTCTTATTGTTTCTAGGCCTGCTTATTTAGTGACACTGTAGGCACACATACCATTAGTTCATCCCCCATGAACACAGCACCGGTGCCCATGGCCCTGCTAAGCCTGTCCCTACCCTCACAAAACAGCATCACACTGGTGTTCCACTGACCCAATCCACCTCTGCCGAAATTTCAGACAACACTTGGACGGACCATCCTATGAGGCAGGAAAGCATCTCACACAGCAAGTGTGAGTTCTGGCAGACCATTCAGCTTGGGCTATTCTGATGGGAATCAGAGGATAACACATCCTAAAGAGTCAGACTTGGGTGCATGGTTTTCATGGCCAAGAGGATGTTGCTCCACAGAAATAGCTTACTGTGTATAAATACCCAAAAGTAAGGGTCTGTTCAAGATATGACTGCTGCTAATATTTTAGGCAGATTGGCTATGTCCAAATTCACACTTGCCAGACTATGTGATTATCAAATCTTAAAGCAACCAGTGTTTCCAGTCATATTTTATCCTAGAACATCGTTATCAGCTCATATCTATGCCTTATTTACACTAGAATTTGAAATCATGTAAGCAAACATATGCTAAAGTCCTTGGCTAAAAACCAGGCGTCAGCATACATTAAAACACCTTCATCCTGTCCAGAATATTCTGCAGCACTTTAATTGCATGATGATGCCACAGCAGCTTCTGACCTGAGAGAGCTGAGTGCTGAAGCAGCACGGGTGAGACATGTTTCACACAACTGCAGAAGGTTTCCCCAGAGACCACTACAGCACATCTTCCAGGCTTCTTTCTCCCATAAGGGTACAATGGAGGGAACAGGCTGTGCTTGTGTCCACTTTCAGCAGGCCAGGTGAAGTGCAGAAACTCTCGTGGCAAGAGGAGGAGCTGCCAGAATAGCAGGAAATTCCACTTTTTCAAGTCTCTCCTAATTAGCACCATTTCTGGAAGCAGAGAACCTAATCCCAGGGTGCAGGGGTGAACTGGTTATTGAAGGGAAACATTGTCTCATCCTGGTTGGCCACTGTTTTCCCTGCTCTGGAATATACTTATTACATGCTGGCATAATCAGACTCTGTATTTCTTACTCAGAAACAAACCTGGGCTGGGCTCGGAGAAGCACCTCTGCCCAGCTGGTGCTGTTTGATGGGGTATCCGCGCACAAATATCAATGGTTTCATATGAATGCAAGCACAGGTGCCACAGGGGAGCACCCTGCTCTGCTTAGGGAAAACACCCCTACGAGTGCTCCAAATGCCTGCTCACGATGTGTCTGCAGCCAGCAGCTCAGCCGAGCTGAATATGTCTTAATGCTTGTCAGATAGCGTGATTATCACATCTCAGAGATCACGTTTGCCTCCCTAGGCCAGGGATTATCAGCCCAGCGAGCCCATCATTCCCACACTTTTAGGGGACTATTCCCTTTTCTCAAAGCTCGCTCCCTGTTTCTCACAGATCCTGTAAAGTCTGCGCCTGCAGGTGGGGCAGCGGGAGGTGTTTCCCATCGCCCTACCCCACAGCTTGGAAACACCCTTGCCTTCCCCTGCGGCCTGCCCACCCCTGGTAGCTCCGAAGTGCACCATAACACAGCCCTGGTCACTCCTGTCAGTTCTGCTCTGAGCAAGGCAGCCCCAACCCCGACCGCGGCTTCCCCGGACCCTCAGACCCCACCGACAGCATCTCCTGGAACAGCGCTTCCAGAAGCGCCTGCGTATAAGGAAAAGCACCGCGTGAGCCCTTCTGCCGGGCGGAGAAAGGCTCGGGAGGCTGCAAACGTAACCAAAGGAGGCTGTGTACATCTTATCTGGGGTGCCAGAATGCCGCCTTTATGAGCGGAGCCCTGTATTATCAGAAAAGAGGCTATTTTCGGCTTCTTAGCTCACGCTCTGGAGCCGTGGGTGACCGGTGCTGCAGGAGCTCATTTAGGAGTCAGGAGATAGAGAGCCACAGCAAAGCAGCCAGGGATTTCTGGGAACGCGGGGTCAGCCTGCAGCCTCTCTGCATTCTTCCAGCAGCACAGCAGAACAGGGTCCCTGGAATGAGGCAGATGCCATTAAATTACGATAATTTAAAGCATTTTTTGCCTAACCTGCTAAGTTACATTTTTTTTTCCTCCCTGCACCAGAGAAGAGAGGGAATGCAATGGGGATAAACAGACATAAAACGTATTATTTTAATACCAGTATTATTTTAACACATGTCACAGAATTAAATTCTGCCCAAAAAGTTAAGTAGTTTACCTTGTTTTTATGCATAGTGCACTAATAAATACCTTGTTATAGAATAATTTATTTTTTGACAACAGGAAACAGATGATAAAAGAAAGCCTCTTTTGTTTTGGGTTTACAGACCATTTCCCATGTGTTGTGTTTGCTTTGGCTGTCTCTCTGGCATCCGCTGGTAGAGATGAGAATGAGGGGAAAGCAAGGATGTTGCTCAAAACACAGGACCCCCAAATGTTTTTGCTCCTGTTGTCCCCTTCCTAAGTGCAGCAAGGATCTTTCTAAACACTTTTCCTCCTCCACCAACCTTTTTTAAGGTAAATGTGTGAGACAGCTGTCCCAGCAGAGCTCCAGAAACTCTCTGGAAATGCATCACAAACTTCCCAGGAACACACAGGCTAGGAAGTCCATAGTCTGGAGGCAGAGGGGGAAAAAAGTAGAGAGTAGCCTAAATAAAGCAATACACAATTGCTCCCATGTGTAACTATGTCACTATGCAGTCCTCTTGTGCTCTGCTTGTGACTTTATTTTCTAAATGAAGCACTCCTCCATGACTGTCACACTTGTGCCACTGCTGGTCTAACCTCCCTTTCCCTACCAGAAGAGTGAGTTTCCATATATTTTGGGGTGTGCATGTGCCTACTCTGCTGCATGGCTGGAGGGGCCTTGCAGATGTCCCTTCACAGCACCTCGGGTAAGAAACCACTTGCTTTGTGCTGAAGTTGTACCTCTGCCCTCTGCTCCAGCTTTGGGCAAACGAGACAGCCCAGAGCTTGAGGAGCCTGGAGTCTGTTACCTCAGACAGGGCTCGTGAAGGAAAGGAAGAAGGATTTCTTGTGTTTTCTTAATTATGAGCAAAGAGGCTTTGAGAGTACTTCCTGCCTCCATACCTGAGGAACACCAGGACTGCTGAGTCTTGAGGTAATATTTTTGTTCTTTCTTTTCACCTAGAGAATCTTCCAGAGGTCTCAGAGATGGGAAGAAGCAGGATATAGAATCTTCTCTGCCCAACAGTCCTTAGAGCCTGAAAGAAGGGCTTGTGTACCCTAAGCTTGTCTCTGCTTCCTGGTTCTCAAGCAGGTCCTGCAAAAGTTTTGACCTTCCCATGCAGGCAGGAACCACCAAAAGGTGCTGTCAAAACAGTTCTGTTTTCCAGGCCTTGGGGATTTTGAATATTGTGATGCAGTGATAAAGTAACTGCACCATGTATTTAAAATTGTCTGAGATTTCCACTGTAGACCTTAAACACAGTGCTAAATAGGGCAAACAAAAATAGCTGTTACTTTGACAAGTGCTTATTTAAAGCCTGTTTTGTCAGCATTGCTGCCCTGGTTATGACAGGGAAGTTGTCTAGAAATTGCATAATTACCAGTATTAAAGGAAAAGCAAAACAGCACCACACAATTCAATAATAGAGCAGGTCACGTTTGCCATGGCTGTTGCAGCGTCTATTAAGGCTGCAGCAGCTCCATCTCAATCCATCGCCTCAGGAAAATGCTGTGCTGCTGCTGCTGCTCCTTGCCTGCTGTCAGCCCAGGAGACTGCTCTGCTCTGGGCACTCAGATGGCCACAATGGAGAGTGAATGAGGACCCTATTTTCTTACTCCTCCTCATGCTGCTGAGAGGAAGCAGCATTACTGCTTTTTTTGCTCCTCGTTCTCCAAGCGCCCAGCACTTGTCACCAGAATCTCAGTGGACTCCAATATAATAGGATTCGGGACTGGAAATCGAGGGGAGAAACAGCCCAAAAACTTTAGATGCTCCTTTTTGCACATAAGAAAATTTGCAACAAGTTCAGCATCTGAGCTTCTGTGGAACAAAGAAAATATTCAGTGTTCTTTCCCTCCTTCCCCTTCCTCTTGCTTTGTCTTTCTTAGTAGTGGAAAGGAGGTGAGAGAAGATGATCAGCTCAGAGATGCTCTTTTAGAGGCTTGATTTCAGACTTTGTGTTGCTTACACAGCACTCATATTCCTTCTGACCTCCAGGGACATTTTCAGATGGCTTTTCCTCCTATTTTTGGTGAGCTCAGTGGGTCAGTCAAAGGGCCTATCAGTGTGATCGGTGTATCTGTGCAACAGCTGAAGGAAACTTTGCAGCAAGCTGCACACCACCTTTTCCCCACCTCCTTCCCTCCCAAGGTTTATTGCGTGCACCAGAGCAGGTTTCTCCCCAACAAAACGTGTTACACGTGTCCCACTTATCTGAATGTGAGCTCAGTATCGACGTGCTCTGCACTTTGGTCCAGCTCATTTGCTTTCAGGGAAAAAACCCAGGGAATCTGAGCACTGGGCTCTGGCCTGCTGGTGAGGATCCTCTCTCCCAGTGCTGCTTGTCCAGTGCCTTGCCTGGGAAGAGCAAAAACAGGCACCCTGGAAGCGACAGCTTTGTATTTAAAATTCACCAGTGAAAAATCTGCTTTAAGTGACTTAGCACCACAGCCAAATGCAGTGGCAAGAGCAAATGTGCCAACCCATAGTCAGATTCCTAAGACACCATGTAATGCTCTCCCTTCTTGTAACCTGCTGCCTCATGGGCTGCACATTTTTATTTTCCAGCTGCAGGAGCACTTGGGGTGAGGACCCTACAGCCAAGGACTTCCTTTACAATACAGTCTTCATTAATTTTAACAGCACAGACACCCTCTGCACTACATGAGGATGGGGACTTAGGGAAAAAAATTAGCATCATCATTTAATTAAAGATGGATCATAATAATAAAATCTTCACAAAGGGACTGGTGTGGGATTATGAAGAAACCTTAATTTTGAAATTCTTCCTATTTGACTTCGAGTCTCTGATTTTTCAATTGCAACACAGTTGTTTTAACAGTTTTGGCATGTAATTTCCTGCTTAAAAAAAATTAGGAAAGACTGAAGTGTTATCTTCAGATTCACACTGACACTTGTACATGCCATCAGTAGTTGGAATCTCTTCTATTCAAGACTTTTCTCACTTGACCTAAAGGATTAACTGGCTGCAATAATGGGTCACATTCTAGCCTGCTCACTGCAGGCCAAATATCAGGGGAGTTTAGTTAAAATACTCTGCTCTGTGGTGAGTATGTGCAAACTAGCAAAAACTAGAAATCAAATTTTAGTAAATTTAAAGTAAATTTTCTTTGACTGACAATATAATGATACCAGACTTTCAGTCCCTGCTTTAAATGAGGGGCACTGCCAATGATTTCTAAAGATAAATTTGCCAGCTTTTTCTTTTCCCATGGGTGAAAATGCTTTTCTTTCATTGTGTTTGGGAGAGCTGAAATGTTTCAGCTGAAACCATCAATATAAACCAAAAACACCCAAACAAAAAACCCCAACAACAACAAACAAAAAACACAACAAAAAAAACCAAATAAAAACCAAAACCAAAACCAAAAACCAAAAAAAAAAAGCCAACAAACCATGTTTCAGAAGACATGCTGAACAGTCAAAGCTTAACAAAAGTGACACAAGACGGAAAACAGGATCCTCTTATCCAAAACACTGTATGCCTTTAGCAATCCATAGTGATCCCTGGCTGCTGTTGGTGTACCTTGGCAGGCAGAGGATCATCATCCTCACTTCTTTCAGCAAAGCCTTTTAGACCTACTGGTGAAAATGAAGAAACTGCCATCATCACCAGTCCCACTGACAGTGATTATTAATATCATCTGGAAGAAAAGCAGGGCTTTGTTCACACACAGGATTTCCTAACAATGAACCTGTGTATGACATCCCATACGTAAGAGCAGAACTTCCCCTTTCTCCTGGGCCGACAGCCACGTTGCAGCCTGGGCTCTGCCTCACGGGCAGCACTTGCTGGGCAGCTGAAGGTGCTGTGAAAGGTGCTTCAGCTCTGTCGTGCCAGGCAGGAAGGCAGGGCTCAGCCCTCCTGCTGCCGGGTGCTCTGAGCACCCCTTCGGTGCTGGGTGCAAGCAAGAGGCAACCAGGTCCCTCTGCCTTTGCTGGCATCCTATAAATGGATACCAGTGAAGATGTAAAACGCTGCCACTTGCACTTCTCTAGCAAAGAAACATACAAGCAGGTGCAAATAAGACTCTATTATTTGGCACAAAGCACCTGGAGAGCAAACACTCATTTGTCTGTAAATTATTAACAAACATGTTTCCAGCCGAGGTGATTCAAGTATTTTTATTTTTGTGGCTACACAGATCCCTAGTTTTCTTTACAGTGCTTTTAAATTCAACAAAACAGAGGCAAACTGCTCAAGTTCAAAGTTCTTGACATTATTGTCAATTTATTTCCGTGAAGCTGAACGCTGAATATTATGAAACAGCTCAGGAATGCTGGACATAAAGGGAGATTTCCTTTTTTCCCCCCTTCAGCTGAAATATCTTTTGGCAAAAAATCCCCGCCGGAAATGTGCTTTCCCTGATTCCCTGGCTTAATTAGCTCAAACAATGTAAGATATGTAACACTGACCACCATGGGAAACCTGATAACAAAGAGCAGTGATACAATACAACCCTTTCAAACAGATGCAGCCAGTACCCTGCTAAGACAAAAGTGGATTCAGTGTGGTGTCAAGCCTTTTCTTCCTTCTCTGCTGCAGGAGATACCAGCACTATGGTGAGACAAGTTAATCTTTGCCATGTTTTTCCCCAATAATGTTCTAAAATTTCCAATTCGTCTGTAGTATGCGGGTCACACATCAGTATTTCGTCAAGAAAGAGACAGCAACTAATGTTGCAACTCCTTGGCACTCAGGATGCATTTGCTGCTATTGCCATAGGGAAAACTATGAGAAAACTGACCCCAAAACTGTCTGCTCATGTGGAAATGAGCAGCACTCCTGGTTGGCGTGACTGTGTGCCCTTATATGCTCCTCTCTGAGCGAGCTGAGGCTGCAGTTTTCTCTGGATTTCTTTGCTAGGCTGTATCCTTTGCAGCCCTACCCGCCTGTCCTTGCTGAGCACTCAATCCTACCCCTGCATCATCCTTCAGCAATGGTTTGTGCAAAGGACAGTAAGAAAGAAGGATGTGCTGACTCTGGCTGTGAATATCTTTCTTCCTTTTGCTTTTCCTCACTGCTTTACTGCTAATGGAGTGAGTTCTCCAGGACCAGCCCCTACTCAGTGCTGGGGTACTGCAGTAGTTGCAAAGCTGAAGGAAAGGTGGAAGATCAGGAGCATGAGCAGTGGGTGAGCAAGGATGATGGCACTGCAAATAGAAATACAGCCTGTCCCGCAGACAGGTAGAACTGGCACCCCACCTAGGTCAGAACAAAACTGATGTACAGTTGGGGTCTGGATTGGTGCCCACAGCGTGGATGGTCCCAGCATGTGGTAAAGTTGCTCTCTCCTGGTATTGTTAAAGACGTCAAAGGAGAAAAGTTTCAATAGGCTTTTGCCTATTTTTCAATCTATAATTTATAGTTTCTGAGTTCAGACACATTTATAGATTTCTCTTATACTTGCATTAGAAGCTTGAGTCTTACCACTTCTGCTCCCCAAAATACTCAGTGGACACCAGAGAAGCAGCAAGTATTATAACATCACAGAGACACATAGGCAAGTGCAGCAAACATAGGAACAGGGATTTCTTAATCAGAGTGTTTATATTTGCTGCTTTTTTTTGGTTTTGTCACTAGCTGTGTAGCTCAAATGCCTTCCAGGAGAACGGCGAAACAACATTGGCCAGGTCCACCCAGCAGAGCTCTGTTGACTCAGCAATGTCCATCAGGGACGTGAAACCGGTTGGAGAGCCAACCTCCATCTGTGCCCGATGCTCTGGGACACGCCAGCAGGACTGTGCTTTACTGGCTCAACTTGTTTCACTTGTGCACAGGTCCAGAACGGCACTGCTGCTGAATGTGTGTGCCCTGCCAAGGCAGCCCCTCCCATACACACGTGGCTCTTCAGAACAGGTGAGAAACTCTAAATCCAGAAGGATCCCTTCAGAAAGGCTTCTAGAGAAAATA
Source organism: Mystacornis crossleyi (assembly GCA_013400655.1). Classification (NCBI taxonomy): domain Eukaryota; kingdom Metazoa; phylum Chordata; class Aves; order Passeriformes; family Timaliidae; genus Mystacornis; species Mystacornis crossleyi. The sequence goes on along the minus strand of VYZQ01048950.1, from coordinate 20,299 downwards.
GAGAAACAGCAAATCCAACCAGTGCAGGGCCTAAAGCCTTGCATATTCCTAGTACAGTATCAAATGGAGTTAAGAAAGCCCAACAGCCACCTCTTGATTGTCTTCTTTTTGTTGTGAAGAACCAAAGGTCACGGGCTCACTTTTCTTCTGTGAGCTGCCTTTGAAGTGTGGGTGTCACCAGTGCTCTGCAGGACCCCACGTAGAAGGTCCCATTTGATCTGAGTCTGTAGGTGACTAGTTCTTTTTGGCCTCTGTGGTTATCACCTTTGTTTCACAAGGCCAGTTGCAATCTGACTGATCTGTTAAACAAATTAGATTCATCCCTCTGGCTCTGCTAAAATGCAAGTGTAGCCCTCAGCTGGGTAAAGTACAGACACTCCAGCTTTATTTATATTAATGTAATTATAGATAGACCAATATTGTAATGGCCGACTTGCACTGTAGGCAGTATAAACAAATGCCTCTTTGGTGATCAGTGCATCATGGAGTTTTTTTAATTATAGCCTGCATGCTCACTCTAGACCATACCTAGAAAATGTGGCACTCTTAATTGTCAGAGACGGTAAATGTTGCTCATTTTCCAATATATCAAAGCAAGAGAGTCTACAGAGTATGAAATTATTTTATACGCCAGGCATGAAAATATTTCATGCAGCTATTATTAAATCTCACTCCCACAAAAGGCATTGGCAAAATTGCCAGCAACCAGGAGAGACAGCACTTTGGTCTAGGACGCTATGTTTGCATATGCAGTGAACAAATGGGACAAGCCTAAGGCAAGGAAAAGAAATATCAGGAATGTACAGGAGATCACAAAATCTACCATGTCAGTAGTGAGTGCTGGGCAGCCACACATGGTCTGCATCTTGTTCTCCAAATGAGTCCCATACATGACTGCAGCATCACTTTTTGAAAGATCCACTTCATGGAGTCTTATTAAATACTCTTTACTAGGCACAGCTGTGCTTAATTTCTGCCTATATAGTCCTTGGTTTCAGCAGAGATTTTGAAGATGTTCCCATTATCACCACAACTCTGTAAACAAAACTTACACGAGAAAGCAAAGATGCAGAGCTCCTTCTTCATCAACTTTTCCAGGCAGGCAACCGACTGACTACGCTGTCAGTAGAATAACACCAAAACCCTGTTTTTATGCAGAAGAGCTGGTGTGAACATTTTTTTTGGTTTGCCTCCAGAGGGGATAACAGTCTTCCTGGGATTTGGGCCTGATTGTTCACTGTTTTCTCAGAAAGAGCTCCCCCAGGGCTCTGGCAGGGTTTGGTTTGTAACTTCTGAGGCTCTGCCCCTGGAGATCTGCCAAGCCTCTGTGTTTGAACGATACACGCTTCCATTTAATGGGAATCTACTGCCCCTGTCCCAAACACACACTCAGTTTCGGGCAGGGGGTACTATTTTTTCTCGGAAAATTTCTGCTTCACAGGCACGCAACTGTTGCCTCCGAGCAGCCGCAGGGCTGTGGGATGCATCGGCTCTGCTGGGCATGCGGCAGATGCCTGGATGTCCTCACGCAGCAGAACCTCTGCATCCTATCGCTTGCATATGGGGTGGCTCTGAACCTCAGGTTCAGTGAGTTCATCTGGGCCCAGCCTGTCTGGAGCTGGTGAAGCAGCCAACCCTCCAAATCGCTGCACAGCACTCTGTCAGTGTCACCAGGGTTTCCATGCGCTTGGCATGATGACTCAATTAAACCAAGATTTTCAGTCTGTTGCCTGGTGTTTCTTTGGCTCAGGTTCACTTAAACAGACGTCTCCATAAGGTCAGCTCAGGAAGGCAATGAAGCACGAGCCAGAAGAAAAGTGTGGTTGCTTAGGGCACTTTTGCCAACCTAACAGAAATATGCACAGGGCAACTGCACCCCTACCTGATTCAGCTCGTTGCACAAAGTGGAGAAACGTCCAGGAAGATTTTGGATACCTGTAGTTATTATGGTAAATAAAAAATGCAAGAAATAGGATCCTAAACTAATAAACATATATCAGTATTTAGCCACTAAATTACATTATGTGATTTGGCATCCAGAGGAATATCAGTTGTTTTCTTCTTGAAGCTTGCAGTTAGTTAAAGGAAGACAAACACATTGACTCATTTTAACTGACTTGTGTTACTGGGGAAAATAGAATATTTCAGTACTTCAGTACTTACGCACCTAAATTTACAGAGGCTAGTCAAGATGAAGATCTGTTGCAGGCTTAGAAATAGTCTTTCTGGAGATACACACATAATTTTTCGCCTGGTATACTTTTGATCTTTATTTACCATGCAGCCGGAAAAAAAAACATTTGACTTGCTGGAAAAGTGCAGGCAGCACTGAACTTGCAGAATAATTGCTTCTCTGGTGGCACTACCATGGCTCTGGTGCCGGAGGAGGCAGTGGCTGGTGTAGTTAGGAAAGAAGGCCTCTCTAAAACCAAGTTGCCTATCTGAATTTTTCCTTTCTCTTTCATTCCTCCCAAAGGGATTCCTGAGGTTTCATGTGAGCTATGGCTGCGGATATAAAATAGCTTGACTACTTCTCCAGGCACAGAAAACCTCATCCTGTCCCTGTAAGTTTATGGTCTATCCCTAAGTATTTGCTGGGCCTAAAGTCAAGAGATGGCCAAACAAGACTGACACAACATCAAGGAATAGGCTCTGCTGGTATGCCAAGAAGTCAGTCCAGAGTCTCTGGGCTGAACATCCCAATCTTTCCAAACATCAGGCTACAAATTATGTGGCTCATGTCTGTGCTATATGTACAAATATGCATGTATAGCTATTTTCTGTTACTGCAGCTTCCATGTCTTTTAATAATGAAGTCTTCCACTCAGAAGGGCAATCGATTGTCACAGAAATTAATTTCCAATGCATTCAATTTGTTTGTACCTGTCTCCAGGTAACCCCAAGACTCCATCCATACTACTAACCACCGTATTTTTAAAATTAAGTCTTTACTCATGAACACTGCATGAAGGACAAAATCAATCTCCCTCTCATCACACTGTGAGTAAAGCTGAGACTGTAGAACAATGCCAGACCACATATTTATGGCAACATTTAAGCATTTTCTTAGCTCCCCTGGACTGTCTTGAAATTTGAGTATATGCTTAAAACCCTTTGCACCACTGCATTTTTCAAGGTCAAGGTATTGACAGGGAAAGTGGCCAGAGAGCCATACTCATCTAACAGGTCTTATACATGGCTCTAAAATTTTCGTAGACGAAAAAGCCTTACACTAATTTGTTTTAATTGGTGAATTAAATCTTGGTATTCCTCTTTGTCAGCTGACATTTTGAGTACTTAATGATCCCAAGATAGATAGGATGATGAGAAAAAATGAAAAATGCAGGGGATGAGATTCAGGGCCCTGGGCATGTAAGTTGCCCCATGCAAGCAAGGTGTTAAACCCCAGTGACATTTCAGTATGGACTGTGCAAGCTCCACTTCCCCAGATCAGGTCTGAAACCAACGCAGGATTCTACCTTATGGCATTGTATTGACACCAGCAGACAGCAACCTTAAATAAAATAGGGTTCTCATTCACATTCATTGAGTAAATGTTGTTATTACCTTCCAGCTGCTTGTTACCACCCATCTGCCAGGCTACCATCTCCTGACAACAAAGCCGACAGGAGGGAACTGGTGTCTGAGCCTCAGCCATTATTATTTAGCCACTGCACAGTCTGGCACCTTAGCGTGAACCCTCCCTTCGTGGTGGTTTGAAGTGAGCAGACAGTGAGGCACAGCCAGGTGTGGCTGGGGGGTAGGTACGGGCTACCCACTATCACTTCTGTCCCAGAGGGTAATGGATGCCAAAGCCCCCTTTTTATGTAAGGGAACAAATACGAGTAAAAGGCAGATGGAAGAGTTCAGTGCTCTACTCCCAGCCGCTGCCACTCTCAGATAAATGAATGCAAGCGTGATTGCGGGCTCTACCGCAGCACCCAGCAGGTAACCCCCCACTCCTCCCAGCTGGGTACCCAGCCCAGCCCACACCGATGGAACAAGCACCTGTGGGCTCCCAGCAGAGCTCTGCTACAAGCCACAGCACCAGCTGCTGAAGGCACAGCCAAACTTGCACCAGCAGTGGAGACTGCATCCAGAGGCTGCTATCCCTGTTCAGCAAGGTCCCACCCCCTGCCAGTATTTTACCCCAAATCCCTCCATTCCAGATGTGTCAGTTCCCATCCAACTTTTCTCCCATGTTCACCCATCCACGATGTCCATGGTAGCACTCACTAGTGTTTCCAAGCACAGGGCTTGCCCTTCAAGGAGACTTTTGCCAGTTTAAAAAACACAAACTCACCCAAAGTTCTCCGGAGTTTTGGATGCTGCCATATTTTCTGGAGCCATTACTAAAGTGTGGCATAGAGGACTCTTATTATGGAACCCACATTTGGATTTTAAATGTTCTTTCCATTTTCCCAGCTCAAGTTTGGAGTTTTATTATATTATTAAAGTTTTATTATTGCAATATATATTTTAATTATTCTTGTTAATTATTACTTAGCTGTATTGGTTACTAGGTTCATCACTGCTTGGAAACTTCTGTGTTAGATCTGGTCTGGATAAATATCAAAAGGTTTGGATACTTTTCCAAAAGTTTTGAATATGCAAAATTGTCTATATTCCTGGATAGGAACGGAAGTTAGCATATGAAAGAGGAAGAATCAGACAAAGCAGGGAAAATTAAAGGACAGACTCTAGTACCTCCCGTCTCTGGGAGAATTTCCTTAAAACTGAGACACAGCATCCTAGTGAGTCTGTTCCTGCATAGCTTGTGTCAGTTTAAAGTGTTGGGTTGTATCATTACCCTTTGTTATCGTGCTTCCTGTAAGGTCAATGTTACATATCTCAAGCCATGTGAGCTAATTAATGCAGGAACCGCAATTTTTAGAGTGTTATCATCATCTCAGTCTGTGGTCGTTCTTACAGAAAAGGAAAACTAAATTCACTTCTGAAACTGGATCTAGTTTGAGTCTTCCCTCAGACATCTGTGTGAGGCCTCCTCAGGAGAAAGATCTGCAGAAGGAGGAAGCCCTTTGGTGGGAATCTTAGAATAAAGTACCTGTTGATGGTCAACACTTTCCAGCACATCTCGTGTAACTCCCCTGGGAAGAAAGCTAAATGACAGCGTCAAAAGCGCTGTAGACAACAGCCACTTGTGTGTCCCTGCATGGCCAGTGAGGTGTCTCCATCCCCACTGTGGTGGTCCCCAGCACAGTCGCACAGGACACCTGCCCAGGGTAGCTGGGGCAAAGGAACAACTCTCCCCTTACCACCCCACTTGGGCCTGGAATGGGTTGGGTTTGGTTGTGCCAAGGTCACGCCAGGTCCTGTCAAACACGGCACTGTCATGGTAGACTGGACTCCAGCAGAGCACTTCGCTGACGATACAGGGATAGCTGAAGGTACAGGAAATGCTGAAGACCCTCAACACAAAGATAATCAAGTCTGAGAAAATCTTACATGTTTTGTCTTGAGTTTGTGTAAAGATGGGGGTGTGAGATGAGCAGGATCAACCCAGAAAGTAGATTTATCTGGAACAGTGAAAACTCTTACAACCAAATTGCTCAGTCTGTCTGGGGAATACCAGCTTCAGCAAGATCTGAAGAGGAAAGGGATGGGCCTTCATGTCACAGAGATAGAGTAGCTCTCTGGAGATCCCCTGTTACAGCTGATGAAGTTACACAGAACTATTTTGAGAAGATTTATGCCCAATTCTGTCCGTTCACTATGGCTGTAGAAGAACGTTTGGACTTGAATAAACTTTTTGAAGAGCCACTTTTGGAAGCATTCAGGTATTGTATCAGTTTTATTTTCTGTAGAAGAAAAAGACTCATGAAGACTGGCAGTTTAAAATCATTTCACACAAACCCACACATTTTGATGAAAAAGTTTGCACAAAAAATTTCAAGGTCTAGAATGATTTAAATGTAACTGTCCAATTTCCTTGTAAATTCTGGATTTATTTTAGTTATTTCTGCATTGGAATGCCAAGCAATTAACAGCACCATCCACTAAAGTATAAATGTTTATTTCACAAAATGCTCAAGCAGAGCTGACATAAATTAACCATTTCAAATATCCCATAGCTTTTCTAGCTTTTTTCTTTTTACCCCACACACACATATTTGATTCTTAATGCTGGGAAATGCTCCATACTGAGCGATGTGCACACAGAGATTATAAACAGTCATGGTGTGGTTTGCCTGCTGATACACAGTTAATTTTGTAATCTCTTTCAAGTGGATTTACACCCTTCCATCTTCATGTGATGCCTTTGCATAGGAACTTAGGACATGTATCAGTTTGATTACATTAGAAAATGCAATGCAATCTGATGAAATAATTTGAAATAGAGGAAATTTTGATGCCAGGAACTCCTCTGCCTTCTAAAACGGAGCTGAAACTTGGGTTATTTGTGTTCAATATATCCAGGCTAAGCACCAAACTGTGTTCAACTTCACAAGGACAATTTTAATGAATTTTCCCTCTAGGTACAGCCGAGTGGAGAATTTTTCCATGTGTAACAGACACTTTCTTTTTCTGCAGCACTTTTGTAATTGATAACATCTTTGCACGTTATTTTAACTTTTTCAAGAACAAGACAGAATTGTTTCACCCATTGGAGAACGTATAGCTCAACTGGATTAATTTTTCAGTTTACATCAGTGTTAAATTTAGTTTAAAATAATTTACATATAACATAGCCAAATACAGCATTCTGAGTTGAGAATGAATTGTAATTACTAAATTGCAGTTTTCTCCCAGTCAATCTTACACCCATCTTTAAGAGTACTTGCATACTTGGTTTCCTTGAGATTTAATTATCATACACCCTAAATATGTCATCTTTTACTTCTCATTTGGCTATGAATAAAAGTTTAAAGTATTTATTTTCTGGATTATTAAGGAGGAGATTTTCAATTTCTCAGCTGTATATTTGTGAAAATATTTGGTCTGAAATAACATATTATACATTAAGCTGTAATGATAAAAAATTGCCATTATTTCTGCTGATGATGAGAGAGGCAGAATTTAAATTCAGACATGTTGATAATTTTAAATTCCTTCCTCCCCCTTGAAAATCAATGAAAATGAAATCCATAACTTTTAATCCACATTTAGAATTGTACTTAATAGCTGATGACATATGATATGACCTATGGGAAGAAAATAACAGAAGGACTCTCAGCTTGAGGAAATTTGAGCGTAGACATCTAGGTAAAATAATCCAAAACTCAGTTATTCCTCAGAAGGGAAAATGAGGAAAGTAATGCTGAAAGAAGCCTGAGGGTGATAGTAGAGAGTGTATTAAATATGACTGAGCAAAAAAAGAGAAAGGGAAATTTTTGCCTGCAAATTCAAAGACATCACCTCCTGGAAAAGGGAAGAAAAGATTCCACTCCATATGGCTTTGGTGTGACCACACTAGGAATACTAAATTCACTCCTGGGTAACTTATTAGCATCTAAAAGGGCAGGTTCAGTGGAGAGCAACAGTAGTGTCCAAGGGATGGTCTGGTCTGACTTTATGGAAAGATTAAAATAGTTTAGGGGTGGATTGGGGCACCTTTTATTCCTGTGGAGTAGCACTTTAACTTTTATTCCATGCTTTCCCCCTATATATTAACTGGCCTACTAACAAAGCAAAATATTATGGGCAAGTGTGTAAAAGTCTGGCCCTAAAGGTGTATGTATCGGCTAAGCAATGAACGGAGGAAGTTCCAATAGACATCTGTGTATGCTGGAAGGGTTATTAACACCAGTGGGCATAACTTGCAACAGGATGATATTTGTAATGACAAAAATGAAAAAAAGAACGAAAACTTATTGACAGGTCTTTTAGGGTATTGATTACTCTCACAAATTAAATGATGCATCTCTTGATACGTTTAAAACTATGCTTGCAGAGCACAAGTGATTGTACTTGAGAGAGCAGTCCTGCTCTGGACAGGAGATGGACTAGATGGTTTTGTGGGTCTGTCTCTTTCTATTTGCACTGACTTAGAAACCTTAGCAAAGAGATGGGGTGTTACAAGACGCTTAGTAATAAATATGCCCCACTGTCTAATGTAGTAATTGGCCAAAGCCCAGATAATTCCTGAAGTACACCTCAGGGCCTCGTAATGATTCCAGTGCTAAATATCTTAGTCTCACCTCTGCCTGGCTGGAGCAGTAAAACATTACACAGCGTAAACAAGAAATCATTCAGTATTACTAAGCTGCAGTCTCTAATGGTAGTGGGGGGAGACCATTTCGGTCTGCTAGAAATGGTGTTTAGATCAGTTTTGTGCAGGGTTTAAGTCTACTAAAGCCTGCCTAGAACTGTTGTATTCAGAGAGTTTCCCTGCCATGCCCTCTTCATGCAGCATCTTCCCCTTCCTCCTTATCCAGGCCCGGGACTTCCATCAGGAAGTGGATCATCACCGCATCAGTCAGGAAAAGGGTCCAGATCCTCTGACGGACGGACCTGCCACCCTCTGACACTGCAGACACTCAGCAGTGACTGTAGGTTTTGGTCAGAGGGCTCCTGCACTGACCCCCAGCAGCCCCAGTGCACCCACTGAAGGACGCTCATCACCTCCCCCAGGATGCCCTCTCTCCTCCAGCACTCAAGCAGGCTTTGTTAGCACCTTCTGCTTTGTGGCAGAATGGTTTGTTTTACCTTCATAGGTCATTAAATCTCTATTGATTTCTAGCAATTGGTTCTCCACGCTGTGCAGACTCTGTTATAAATTACTGACCGGGGATGTGAGTTGCTTTGGCTCCCCATCTGGTGTATTTAGCAGTGAGTTTCCAGTGAGCACTTCTCCCATTACTCTTGTCCAGTCCCCACACAACAGCAGAGCTAACTTAAGCACCAGGCAGAGGAGAGCTTCCACTCTGGTCCACTGGCTGGGGAAGGAGGTGCCGTTGCCACGCTGCAGGGAGCAACAGATCTCTTGTTATCTTGGATATTAGACTGCCATAGAGGCGCTTGCCCGGTGTAATGGTCTGATCTTGAAAAAGAGCTTTTCCCTGGAGCTCCCTGGGCAGCTGATCACCCTTTCAGAGAGGCCCACTGGGATTTTTCGTCTCTATTTAGAAACCAAAATTACGCAGACTGGACCTTAGTTTAATATTCTATTAAAGTAAGTGCATCGTCATCCTCCTGTGACAAACATTACATCATCTTTTTAACTAGTAATATTTTTAATGTATATATCTTGCTAGGTAACAGACTGATAGAGTTTTCAGCCTTTTAAAGTCACAGGAAATACTTACCAGCTTTGCTGTCTGGGAGCACTACAAAGGCAGACAGCCCCATGAGCATGATTGGTTCACACTCACTTCAATTGATGTTCTGTGTGACCATTACACGCACACATACATGCATATATATGGGTATATACAGTAAAATACACACAAAGGCCTGCTACAGAGAGGGACTGTATATGTATAAAATCATTATAAGTACTTGTCTCTCACACAGTCCTCAGAGTGTGTGAGTGCCAGAAACTAGATATGACATCCAGACTGGAATGATGCAAGGAAGAAATATATTGCTTTTATGGAAATCATTCATTTTCCTTGTCTGGGAAGCTCTTGAATACAAATAATATTTTCATTTATAAATTTCAAAGTGCTGTCCTAAGAATGGGTAAGAATCATTATCTTCATTTGACAGTTGGAGAAACAAAGAGCAGACTGTTTTAAGCAGCAGTCTAAGGTCACATGGAGTAAATGAAGTCAAACCTCATCTCCCCAGCCTGACTTTCCCTTGAGAGAGCACACCAGAGAGCATACCACTCACAACTTTATCAGCTGAAACTGTTCAGTGGGTATGCTAATAGTGTTAGCAACCCTGAGCACCCACAGATCATGACTGAATTTTCAAATGATCAGGAAATTTGCTTTAAATGCATAAGATTAAAACCTCCAAATAAATAAACTTGTGTTTCTTATATTTGTCTTCTGTTATCAGAGCCTTTGGAGTACGCTAAGGAAAGAGATTCCAGGTATTTCTACCACCAAAAGATCCAGACTTCTTTCCTTAAAAAAAGAAGTGGGGGTGGGGAGGGCAGTAGTAAGCAAACAGCTCAAATACTGTAGATAAAATCTGGAGAGTTGTCAAATCAGTGCAGAGATCATACCTATTTCTGGCACACGCTGAAGGCTGCTCTCTTTATTAAGTGATCTCCCCACCCTGCTCTAACCTAAAAGCAGATCTTGTTTTCAGATCCCAGTGATGACTCCTGAGAATGATAAACACCCATCACCACCTCAGTCTGGATCCTCCAGACCTTTTCAAAAGTCCAGCAGCTTGGGGTAGAGCTCAGATATGCCACAGGAGCTGTGGGTCTTTCTGAGCTGTTTCAACCCAAGAGCTGATGCGACCAGAGCACAACAACTTAGAGCAGGGCACACCCCAGCTTTCTTTTGCAGTCAGAACCATTCTTCTCCCAGTACAAGACAATTCATGTTCAGATTGGTAATGTGGGACCAAAGCTGCCACACAGAATGTTCGTCCAGCCTGAGCTCATTCCTCCTGCTAAAATTTGCTCGTGGGTTAACTTTAAGCTTTACATCAGATACTGTTCATCTGCACCCTTCTTAATTCATGCCAGATGAAATTCACAACTCTGAAGCAGTGATGTTCAGTTTAAGTGTTTTTTTTTCCCTCTTAAGACCTGTCTTTTTCAAATGTCTCCAAATTAGACAATCGCTAGGGCCAGTGATAGTTGTTTTCCTTTTAAGTCAGAGGCACTATTTGCTTTTTCAGTTCCTCAGTTGTTTTATCTCTTATTATGTTGAATCATTTTGAAAGCTATATCTTCCATTCAAAAGTCATATCCCATTATCTAGGAGGGAATTTGAAAAGGTCGGTGTTAAAAGAAAACACAAGTTAAAACAACCCCAACACTCAAGCCTTCAACACTAACTAACCCGTACGATATTGAAGGTTAATTAGACTTTAAGAAAATGCGCAGGCAATACACGTGGCACGCTACTGATAAAATGACATTGCTTATAATGAATTAAATTATTGTAGAGCCTCAGTGAGGCACTAATCGTGGGCAAACCACTGGAAAAAAAATTCATGTTTCTTCAGGCTGGGATCTCCTTTAGCTAATAAACAAAACAATACAATGTATCCTTGTGTGTGGTCCTCAGTTTTACTCTGTCGTAATGCACTTGCATACATGTTGCATAAAATAACAGCTGTAGTATATGACAGCCCTGGAAATACTGGGTGGTCTCTGAAGAGTATGAATTAGCAGTATGTTGTGGGGTTTTTTATGGGGAGCACAAGATATCTCAATTGCTTCTCCATGTCTGCCAGCATTTAGTTATTGGAACAGACACAGTAAGTACTGGGTAGAAGCACATATGGGCATTTGAAAAACTGAAATCGCGTTAAACATGTTATCCACCTTTCATTTCTCTCTCAAAGTCTTTAAATTGCATGCTGGTGCACCCTTGCTGGAGTGTGAAAAATAAAGTATATGTTGTGACTGGATCTCATTTTTAGTAGAAAAGGTCTGAGTGTGTGCTCTGTATATAATATGGGCATATAATATGCTCTGCTAATAAACAAATCAATCTGGTCTGAGAACCCAGTTCTTATTTTTCAGATAACTTGTTGACAGACTCTGGTAAATGCAATTGATCAGATTTCTTCATGCTGTAACCCTTGAAAATATTACAAACGCTTTTACAGCAGTAAGTCTGAAGACGCAGCACAGAATCCATATTGCTAACACATGAATGGCCTTTACCATCTGCAGGGCCTTCATTATATTCCTCTCAAAGACAGACACGAAATGCCTTTGACACTATCACGGTTTCATTGGCTAAAATTTCACTATGTGATCTCTCAGGCAACCCTTATCTTTAGAGGAAAATGCAGATCTCATCTACCTAACTTTGCTGCTTCTGAGAATTCAGAAATCCAGACAGATGAAAATCTTATGTTTGAAAGAAGTGGGAGGAGAAGGTCTCAGAGAAATAAAGAATAATTAGTTCTACAAACTTTGGTTTGACGGCACTTGGAAACATTAAGACATACGCTTCCTGAGAATCTGCTGGAGAGCTTAAGTCACAGAACCTCACAGATGTGTAATCACAACATGAACACAGTTCTGCAAAAGGCTTAATGGAAAGGAGCAGGCAGCATGGAGTCACCACAACCTTAATTCAAGCTCTTGAAGATAAGGCATTAAAATGTCTTAAACCAGATAGTGTTGGCTCCCATTTCAGTTGATCATTAAACTTATTCCATCTGTTTGGGGTTGCAGCCCTGCCTGACTCCCACTGAATAGAAATTGATGCATGAAAGCATCACAGAAGCACTTCTGTCTGTACCATGATTAAAATACACAAGGAGGTATCTGTTGGGACTGTTACACAAAATAAAAACACATCTTCTTCCTTTTGCATTCCTTCAAAACACATCCTTCTTTTACCCAAACCTTTAAAAGGGTGTCCTTGTCACTGCAAAACTGAAGAAAACACTGGACGTTGGAGCACATCTTTTCACAGCTTCCAGGCAGTGTGTATCAGCCCGGAGCAAAGAAGGGTCTGGTAAGCTGTCTTCCATCTTCTCAACTATTCTTATCTCCAGTTCTGTTTCTAAGGTCAGTAAAAAACATACAGAAGTGATTATGCAGGAACTAGCTCTGAGGGATTACACTTTTTGTCAAAGTAGTAAAAGTGAATTCAATATGCGTAAATCTCTTCTCCCTGTGCAGTAGAGCTGTGCTCTGGAATACCAGTGGGAAACTGATAGGAGTCATTTCCTAGGCAGTTTACCTTTGGGGGAAGTTTGTGGTTGATATAATAAGAAACCCATTTTTTTAAGAACCCACAAGTTGCAAGGGGCAGTCCCATGGGCCCTTTCTGTCAACAAAAAAAGCTGATTTGCTTTGCATTTTTATCAGTGACCTGAAAAAAATATTAAATCCTTGCTAAGAAATTCAGCAGATGACTCAAAGATTGGGGGTGAAGAAAGAAGAGAGGTCACTGATGCAGGCCGAGCTATTAGTAAGCAAACAGCACATTTTCTAATCCACCCCAGTATAAAGATGTAAAGCAGCTATGACTGTAGTAGGTCATTATAGGATCTGACTCTGTCCTGGAAACCAATTACAGCCTGATCATGGAGAATACCCAATCCCTGAGGAACTGTAGTGGCCAAAAGAGCAAGTCTTTAACACAAGGGTGAGATAACTTTGGGGTACAGAGGCTGTCTCCTGGGATGTCCAAGGGTACCTAAGGGCTGCCAGAATATGGGCTCCCAGTGAGGAACACCAGCCTTCCATGCTGTGATGTCCCAGAAGCTGCCATGTGATGTGTGAATCTGGTCAACAAGCAAAACAGGTTTAGCCCACCACATCACCTTGTAAGAATTTCAGGCATAATCTAGATGCAGCCAGTTCATCCCCTCTTGGTGTCTGTGGGCTAGGAGGGTGTTAATAAGCTGTAAAGTAGAGTAGGTGCAGAAAATTTGCCTCGTGTAGTAAAAGGCTGATGCTTTATCACCAGGAAAATGAACGGTGGGATTTGATCAGTCTGTAAGAACAGAACTTCATACTGGGCTGTGTAGTACAGGAGATGGAGGTGTAACACCACCCAGAAGCTGCAAGTTGAAATTGGGCAAGTTCAGACTTGGTTTTAGAAGTGCTGATATTTGACTATTAGAATAACCTCCCAAAGGTTTTGCTGGGTTCCCTGGCCCTAGCGATTTTTTAATTTGAAATTCGATTCCTTTTAGAAGAGCATCAGATGAGCTAAGCACAGCAATACCTCTGCCTTCTTAGTCCACAATTCTCTGATCTTTCCTTTCTCTTCCCCATTTCAGAAAATTTGATTTAGAGGGGACACCCCCATAGGAGCATCACAACTGGGTTTTTTGACTTTCTTTCCAACTGGATGTTTCCGAGGATAGTCATAGGCTATGCTAGGTGATGTGCCAAAGGAATTCAACTCCCATGTGACCATATTCCTGGGCATGGTAAGGATTTCAGGCAGGCCGGAATGGAAAAATCAAGCCAGCTTTCTTCCTTTATACAGACCAGGATTAAATCCAGCACTTCCCACGTTAACAAAGATTTGTCTTTTGCAAATATTTTTTGGCTGACAGCAAGAGTGCAAGCATGCAACTATCTGAGGGTCCCTCAAGAACGGAAAGTGTCATTTGGGGCTGGGGATCCAACAGACACTCACCTAATAAAATCGGCTGGGGATGTCAGCATATATAGGAATTTAGTTAGTATATATGAGGCTATAAATAGGCTTTTGGAAAGCTTGGAAGCTTACGCAGTTATTGCCTGTTATTTTAAAATGTTAATGTGGGTTTCAAGCTTATGAAAGAAATGTGATTGCTGGTGAAGACCTGTCTAGCCACACAAAGGATCAGCAAGAAATTCAGGTTCTTCCATCCCACTCAGCCTTGCCATGGAGGAAAGACCAGCTCCTGGTAGGTTTTGGTTTTCATGAACAATTTAGCCCTCAGGGCCCTCTGATGGTCTGAGCCAGCTTGGATGCCTCCATTGTGATACAGATATATGCTAACAGACACTCATTTATTTTTCCTTATTTTCCTTCTTATTCTAAAAAAAAAAAAAAAAAAAAAGCACTAAAACCAAAACAGAGCCTGAGCACTTTTGGGGAGGGTGGGATGGTGTTCTGGGAAAATGCATTTGCTGTGTATTCCATCTGTGCCAGCATTTGAGAGGAACGGTTATTAGAGCAGGACCCAGAGCATCACACCTGCAGTCCAGTCTCTGTGGGATCAGTAATTACATGTTAATTAACAAGTCTGGAATGAGTGAGAGTTTGCATGTCAGNAAAAAAAAAAAAAAAAGCACTGTAGCACAGAGTTTGTCTGAGATTGTCAAATGTTCTCAGGGACATTTACAGGACCTTCCACCACACCTGTGCTTAGTGTATCTCACTGGAAGGACTCAAGGGAGACACTTAGGCAAATATGTGTCTTAAAAAGTGCATCTATGTGTCGGATGGTGACATCCTCACTTTAGGGCTGGTGGTTTCGGAAGAATTTGACTTGTGACTATGAGCAGGCTCACTCACCATTTGGTACCCCCTCCCAGCAGCACACAGCTAGAGCCCAAATGGTTTCACCCTGGGTCTTTGCAGACTCTGTGTCATACTGTGAAATTTGTTCACATTAATTCCAGCTAGGAGGAAAAAATCAAGCTGTTTAGGGAAATACGCTTTATTTTATCTTTTACTTCAGCTTTTTTCACTAGAAGAAAGCATAAGTTGGTTTCTGGGCTGGATGAGTCAGATGGAGCTGATAACAATTAGCACTGCTTTAAAACACTAAAGTCAGAAAAAACCCTAACTTCTTGTAAACATCTGATTTTAAAAAACTACACACCAATGGTCAGGAGCTGACAGAAATTATTAGCAATAAGCTCTTTTGCATAGAAATAGGTTTATTACCATCTTTTCCAACGTAAACAATTCTGTGATTCTATGCACTTGCAGCAGCTGGCACAAGCCTGGCATGGTGCCAGCAAAGACCACCTCTCCACCTGATCCTAGGAAAAATACCAGCAAGCCAGGGTGTATTCTCTTCTCAATCCCTGCATAATATACTCCCATTGACCCCTGCAGGAGTTTAGTGCATGTGCATGTGTGAAAAGTGTGGTCTAAAAAATTAAAAACAGTCAGTTTTGCCTTCTCAGTTGGTGGACCTGTGAGCAAGGATAGGACTTTAACAGACTGGGGTAGAAGGGATGTATTTTACTACATCACTGAAACCTAATACAGGCTACCCATCAGGGAAAGAATAAATTAATCACAAGTCACAGCCATATGAAGTTCTTAGGTAAAATCAGATTTGTTAGAGGGTGTAGTGGTTTGTTTTGGGTTTTGTTTGTTTGGGTTTCTTTTTTTTTTTTTGTCAACAGAAACTTGCCCTCTGCATGATGCACTGCCTGCTCCTGGGTCTGCCCACACTCAGATTTCAAAGCACATTTGTGGCATGTTGAGCTCTAGTGTTGTTTGGTCGCTTTTTTTGGTCAAGGATTTTTCCATATGATTACACTCTAAAAGTGTGCCATAGATTACATGGTCCATAACCACGATACAAGGAGAGAACACAGGTCTGCATTTAGGAAGACATCTTTAATCCCAATAGGAGCAGCTTCAAACATTCAGCCTACAAACTTTTGCATTATTGACTTGGTTAAACGCAGGGATGATTCCTGCAAATGTCAGGGATGTTCACAGGGGGGCAAAATTGCTCATAATTAAAATTTAAAGTGAAGCAAAAGAGCCTGAAACAGTTTGCAGGATTGGGCTTCAGGTATGAAAAGCACGTTAAAAACTCGGTGTAACGCAAATCCAGTGATTTTTGCATTTATTCTAAAAGACGAAATCATGTCAGATTTTGTTGACTCTTTAGCCAAAAGGGGGTGAAAAATACTGACTATAAAGTAGGTGAATGAAATGACCTGTGAGGCTTTATGGGTAACACAAAAATCACTATTGAAACAATGATCCCCTCACAGTTGAAAACATTGACATTTGCTGAAGAAATTCAAAAGTCTTGAACACAGTGCTTGCTGCTTAGTCCAATTTCAAGTCAATTGAAGGAAGCAAAATACAAAGAGAAAGGTCATATTGACTTAGTATAACAATCTTAATGAATCTTGGCCCTCTGTTTTGCACTTCCAGTGGAAATATGAACTCACTGGCTCATTCCCTTCCTCTCTCTGTGGATTTGAAAACTGCAGGTAGAAGGAACAACCTTTTGCTCAGCTTGATCCCCCTACAGCACCATGTGTCTGTTTAAGCAGAGCCTAAAAAAGCAGCCTCCTTATTTTTAGAAATAACATTTACTAAAAGGAGCTGTTGTTGACAAGAAAAGTCACTCATATTTGAATATGAAACATTTCCAGCACTCTAAGTGTGAGGGGAAAGGTAAGTAATTCGAGAGTCACAATCAATAAGGAAGAGACTGTGAAGGATTTCTGTACAGGAAATATTTCTTTGCCTCCCAGTAACATTGGTTCTGTGCTAAACCGGAGAATTTTTTGGGACTTCTGTTGCTTATAGGTGTACCAGTCATGGACCAGCACTCAGCTGAGTAAGATACTGTACAAATGCAGAGCAGAAAGACAAAGCTAAGACTAGAGCTCAGAGATGGATGCAGACAGACAGCTGGGGGAATAGAAGGAAACAGTGATGTTATAATATCTGAGTCCTTATTTCAGGTAAACAGTGACAGGCACAATGACAAAATTTTTTTTGCATTTTTTAAAAACTGCTGCTTTCTCTGTCAGCCCCAACACTGCCATCCCCCAAACCTAAATGAAATAAATTAGTCTGTTAATAATGACTGAGCTGCACTGGCAGCCAAGGTCGGAAGTCTAGTGAAAGACAAATGGTTAAAGTTTACTAAGCAGTTACAAACCACCAAAAACAGGTCTTAAAATGGGAAGTGTCAGGCAAGCCCTTAATAACAGGTAATACTACCAGCCCCACCTATAATTATGTTACTGGTCTCCCCACCCTCTGAATGTCACTCGTTTCCATCAATTGCAGGCTTTTCAGAGCACAGACAGTGCCTTGGCAATGTCTGCACGCTGCCTTGCAAAAATGGGGTGATGTTTTTTATCTGAGTGTCTGAGCAGCTGCTGAAATACACGTATTAAATAATAACAGCACAAATAATAGCAATAATAACAAAACAGGAATCTCAGCTCTGCACAGATCCAGTTATGCTGATGCTATCATATCCCCTGTACCATTTCAGGCAACCTTGAAAGACTGTGTGTAGACGTATTGAAAGGAATACATTTACGGAACATCACATAGTCCCCCATTAGGAGATTTTTATGATCACATTACTATGTGCTTTGTCTTCAAACGGAGACTTCCCTGGCTTTTCCACCCATAAGCAAGGAAAAAATACTTGCCACACTCATTATCAGTCTCTTGGTTCAGATTTTCTCTCTGATGTACAGCTGCTTCATTTTGTTTCTCAGTTCCAACAAGACGTATTATTGTCACCTTTTCCATAACATTTCCTTATACTTCTGAAACTAGGTGACAGTCAAGGATATTACTATGAGCCTGAAACTGGTACACACTAAGAAATGTTTTAGATGTGAAGAAATGGTTAGATATTTTTCTTTAGTAATTATTTTACACATTTAGTACCATTTGGTGTAGGGGGTTTTTTAGAATTATGTCAGTGCTTACTCACGAACCTTGTAATCTGTTTGCTCTATTTAGGGGGACTTAATGAGTGTGCAAATCACATGGAAAATTCTATCCTTGCTGATTTGATATGGGGTGCTCTTTAAACATCTGACTCAATGTTCAAGAAAGAATAAAAAATAATAAATATATGGGATGAATTTTCAGATAAATAGGGGTTTGTGAAGCAAAATTACGGAAGATTTTGAGAGACTTCGTGCCTCAGTGAACAAGCTCCTGTGTATTTGTAATAATATAACTCACAAATCACAGTAAATCAAGCGTGGTGCTTTAATTTGTGAAAATATGCAAGAATATCCTTTAAACTATCTGATCAGCTCCATACTGAGCCCTCACACTACCAAAAGGTCAGAATCCAAAAGGGTTAAGTATTGACTGACAAGAGGATGAAAGGGAAAGCAACAGAATGTAGGTGTATAAAGGTCTTGAGGGACATTCCTAAAAGTCAGTATCAGTTTTTACACTTCTTGCACAGGACCAGATATGAATTTCAAATAATGAATAGATTCAGATCATCTGTACTTTTCAAAAACGTGAAACTCATATTTATCTGTTCCCATGCCAAAAACTTCTCTTCTTTTTTCTTGCTCAAACCTCCATTATTTTGAAAATTCATGCCAAAAAAATATTATTTTTACTCTTTTTCAGCCATTTTCACCTGTTTAGAACATCATACCCTCTCCTGTTTTTTACCATATAAATTGTACTGTCACTTCAGTCACTTACTGAATTATGCAGCCCAAGAGTTTACAAAACAACACATGGGTGAAATTTGCTAGTCACCTGGTGCAAAAATGTGTTTTAAACAAATGGGTTTGAAAGCAAATAAAAACTTGTGTGCTGGTTATTTCCAGCACCACCAAAAATTGCTTTGGATCCTAAATGCAGCAAGCAGGTTAGTGAGTTACTGGAATGTGCCCCTGCCCCTCAGTCCAGCTACAGCAGAGCCTTAAGAGGGACTATTGCCCTGTTAAAGGACCTTCCATGGTGGCAGTGGCAGGATGGGAGACTCAGGGTGAGGGGTTGACTACAAAAGGCCCTTGATGATCTGTGCTCCACTTTCCTTTTCTTAGGGGCAGGATGTTTTGGTAAGAGAGAGTTTGCTGGCAACCTGATCCTCCCTGTAGTTGTGGAGATTGGGTTTCTAGATGTGCCGATGATGTGCCGATGTCCCCCCTCCTCCTGTTCGGTTTTTCCCGTTCATACTGCAGATCTCTCCTGCAACAGACCTCCTGATCAGCTCCTTTTTCTTTCCATAGCACAAGCTCAGCCATATTCGAGTATCTTAGTACCACACACCACATGAGGAAGCCTCACCATATTGTTTATGTGGCAGAACAGCTCTACTGTGCAGTGGTATTAACCAGCTTCAAAAAATAATAATTTGAGAAGTTGTGTGGCTTCTAAATGGGAGCAAGAACATGATGGTTGAGAAAGGCAGTGGCAAACAGAGCAAGACTGGGAAGGCAAAGGAAAAAGCTTATGAGGAGAAAATATCTACCAACCCAGCCTTTTGACTTAGGGCTTCCCAGAAACCATAGTAGCTTTGTCTCTGTCCCACAGGATTTCTCATGCACCAGGGATAAATAAATCTGTTGGCAAAGTTGGCAGAGTCCTTTTCCCACTCCTGCTTCTAGAGGTTCTGATGCCCAGAGTAAAAGCTACACCCAAAGACACTTTTAAAGCTGCCCCTCTGTGCTAGAGGAAATCTGAAGCAAAGAAACAGCGCCTGACTTGTCCAGCCCTGCAGAAGAGTGAAAGAAGAGCTCAGAAATTGTAAAGCCATGTCCCAGCTCAAAAACTTGCAGCCATACATCACCCGTGCCCTGAGATGTGGCGCAGCCCTCTTGGACTGGCGAGTAAGCTGGCCCAGGATGGGCTGCTCGGACCCCTGGGCACACGCAGCAGTACCTCCACGTGCTGTCTCCCCTCCAGCCCCATGGATGTTGCCTGACAAACTGTAGCCAGGGATGCTGCTGTTAATGGCAACATCTCTTGGAATGGCTTAATTCAAATCACACTTCTCTGGCAGCGCACAGGGAGAAAGGTGGGTGGAAGAAAAA
>VYZQ01048947.1:1787-21071 GCA_013400655.1 Mystacornis crossleyi | reverse complement strand
GCACCGCTTTCCAGCATCTCATTGCCCTGTCTGTATGCATATCCAGGATCTTCTTTGGAATACCTCATTCTGCTTTCTTTTTAAACACATACCATAAAGCTTAAGAAACACTTTACTTTTGCACTTTATAGTGAATATCAAAACCTAATGGTGAGACTATACCATTATTACAATATATTTTGCTCTAAGTATACTTTAAAAAGCTTTCATTCTCATTTGCTTTATGTTTACCAGCTGTGAGTTTTCCCAGAGATTAACTTCCCTAAATATTTTATTCCTTTTTCATTTGTTATGTCAAAATATATAATTTAAAATATTTTTTATCTCCTATCTTCATTGAATATCTCTCTTTAGTAGCTACTTACATGTAGTCATATCTTTGTTTGATTATTCTCCTTCAAAACAATGGTCTTCAGATTTAGAAAATTAGCTCTATTGAAGAACCTAGTTTGCATTGGAATGGAGATCTCTCTTCTTTTAAGAAATTTAGGTCATGTTGTAGTTATTGATTCTTAGATATCCACAAATTTCAGTCCAGAAATTAATTCATCTTTATGAATTGTGTGATTCTGGTAACAATTGCATCATCACTGGTGCAATGCAATTTACATTAGAAAATTATCATCTGCATTATTTAGCTAAAACAGTTTCAGATTTTGAATTAAATAATGGAATATGCTTGAATTAATCATGCAGAAATATTTTTGCTAGAAAAAACACAGGCTGGAGAAATTTGGGTTTTATGCCATAAATCCTTGTCAGATTTTTATGTAACAAACTGAACATGATTTTTAATTATGCCTAAAAGGTTTTTTATTGTGTTTTGAAAATGTGGTTTATATCTTTTACTGTCTTCGATTGAAATTATGTGAAAGCAACTAAGTATCACTGCTCTTGAAGGGTACTAGAATCACAAAGGGGAAAACAATATAAATATCGTCAGAGGGATTATGCTAAAAGTATATTAAAAGGATTTGTTAATTTGTGCATGCTTACCATAACAACCAGATGCATGTTTGAAGCTTTTTAATTCACTTAGACAGCAGAGGTGAGTTATGTTCATTGTTTGTCACCTCTGCATATGGCCTCATCCCCTCATCTGCTGTTGTCACTCTATGAAGCCAAGAAAAGTGAGTGTGACAAGATATTACTGCCAACTCACTGAGAGATGGTGCTGACCTTGTGTACGGACAACAGTTTTTTAAGGCACTGTTGGTACAGGTGTGGTTATTGAAGCATGTGATGTCTCTGAAGAATGGGAATGTTTGACAGCATACCAATGCTTTCATGACCCCAACCACTGTAATATGCTTAAAGTCTTAATTATGTACAAAGTAAACAATGAAATAAGCCATAATTTAATCTTAGTTTTTTTATGTAATTGAAGCAAAATTTGTAATGGCAGAATCGAAAAGATTATTATTATGTAGGCAGAGTGGGTTGCCCATTTCTAATAAACTTTATTCGTTTGGATGGGATATTCCAAAAGAAAACTTACTTGTGATAACAAATCCACTAAATTGACTAAACTTAATAGATTTTGCAAATAATTATAGATTGCATTGTTATGAAATATATCATCTATATCAAATACCGTCAAAAAAACTCATTCGATTCTGCTTTTTCAGTGCCTGGTTTTTGTTCTTCTTTTTCCTATGGAATTGTTTTTATTTGTCACTGGAGTCCTCTGCTTAATACAATGTGAATATTAGATTGTAATACTTGTACAGTGAAGGAGATATTCAAGACTCCCTGAAATGTTTAGTGATACCTAAGAATTGTTAGTCAACAACCTTGAGTACTTTTTGTCTTCTGAACTATTGTCCAGAGAAGTCACCAATGTAAGGATAATAAACACTACTGATTTTGTCTAGATCTCCTCCACAGATCTGGTTTAAATAGAAAGACCAAACACAACTGAAAAAGAACAGTGATAAGCTTAAAGAAAAGGCCACTTCTCAGCTGAAACCTGGCCAAGATAAGAATCTCTCTGGAGTTACTTGCATGAACTTCATTTGTAGTAAAAGCTTTAAAAAACAGAACTATACACACAGATTTTCTTGTAATTCTTTTCTCTTATAATTGATTTTAATCTAATATGACAATAATAAAAATAACTTTTTAGATAAGAATAAAATTTTTCTTGCCTATCACTTTTTGTGTTCTGGATAGAAAAACCAAAGTTTTGGCAGTATGTACTGAATCCTAGGGACAGATTCAAGAAGAGAACCCACGAATGGTAAAAGCATGAGACCTAATTCCTAGGTGAGTGAACTCACGGAGAATAGTAAAAAATTTCAGTGTCTTTGAAAGACATTCTGTATGATTTGAAAGATATACTACATGCCACACCTCAAATTCCAATGGAATTTGGATTACTCCACAAATCTTTGATCTCTGTAAAGTCTGCTTCCTCCCCAGATTATATGGAAACAATGAAAATATATTGTAACTTCAAAATGAGTATGAATAAAAGAAATACTAAAAGGAATGTAATATTTCCTCCTCCTCCAAGGACCCTCCCCCCGCTTTAAATCTTCTACATTGAATCCACATTTTCTTTCTCCAAAATGTCACCCATCTACTGGGTTTGGAAAACCTGCCTGAATTTAATAGTTCTGGATTGCACAAAAAAATAATGTAATAAACTTAAGTCCCTTCTGATAAGTGTGGTAAAGTTGGTGAAGCCCATCAGTATTTCCTTATGTTTCAGAAAATCTTTACTAAATAATGGTCATGAAATATTTTGTTAACATGAATGGGACAGAATCATAAAGTTGGAGAAAATTGCAGGAGCAGAGTATGTACACGTAGCTAACAAGTATAGCAGTTCCTTTTTCAGTAATTTTGTCAGAAATCTACCCACTCCTTTCTCATCACGTGGCAGGAGTACCCCACAGAAAGTACTCCCTCAGGTTCTCATCTTTCTCTGTAGAGGAAAGCCTTCTCTCTTGGACCAGAGGGTAGGAGTAGACTGCATACCTCACTATCTGCCTGTCACCAGGTCTGAAGGAGTTTTTCTCAGTCTCTTTCATAAAAAGGGGCAAATATTTGTCATTACAGCTATGGGAAAATAGGTTCGGTACCGAATTTCCATCTAAAGGTATCATTCCATTTCTGAGTGTGTCGCATCATAGCAGAAGTACAGAGGGCCCTCCAGCTCTCATATTGTCCTGGCCTTTGTCAGAAAGGGACCACACTGGGCCCTTTAGATCTGTTTTTCCTCGCTGCATGATGCTGGTGCCATTCATTAACCCAAGAGGGTGGGGCAGGCACAAGTCTTCTTCGTGAAGGGAAAATCCACCAAGACCATGAAGCAATCTGTTAACCATCTAATCTTATTGCAACCACAGGACCAGCGCTTGCAGTGAAGCCTTGCTGTGAAGCCTAGATTTTAATACCTTTCAATATCTCCCTATGGCATCATGAACTGTCAGGACAGAACATCATATTCTACTGTTCTGGAAGGTTTGCTTTTGGCACAAATCCTGGTCTCTACTTCCTTAATTAAATCAAGGATGTTTAAGATGGCAACTTCTTCCACCTACCAACAATTAACATGTAAGTATACCTAGGGAAAGCCTGGGGTTATCCATGCCGCTGAACCCTGGCATGAAAGATGTTGGACTACTGTTCTTATTGTAAAAGAAGATGTCTAAGCTTCTCCAGGCAATTTTTAAAAGCATTTCAATCAGACTCTTTCTTTAAATCTGCCTCCAAAGGAATCCACCTCTTCTTTACAGGGAGCTGAAAGAGCTAAATACAAGAAAATATTGAAACTTATTGCATCACATTGTTGGGTAATTATCAAACGATTTCCACTTGTAGTACTCACTTCAAAGAGCCATTCTCATTATACAACTAGTGTCAGAGAAATATGGATTTGTAATTGTGCAAGCCTTTTCCCCTCAGGTAAATTAGTACTTTATATTATTGAGTTGTGCGTTTAAAATCCTTTGAGCTTTTAATTTTTTGTTTGAGTTGGGCTTTTGAATTCATTTTATTTGATTGAAATAAGCTGAAAAGGCATACTTTAATTTGAATATTCTGATACAATTTTCATTAAAGCTGTATTTTTTGAGGCATTACCTTAAAAGGGGTTGTAAACATTGTAAACATGGCTCAGAATTAGCATAGCTGAAGTGGGAGTAATTTTTCATTTTTATCACTCTCTGCCATGCTTCACCTACCTACTTAGTCCAGTCTGTTCTATGCAGCCTTGATAGATGAAGCAACGTACTTGTAAATAACAGATATATTTATATTGCTTGTTCATCGGGAAAGAAACACATCATTTCCCCAGCCATGTATCCATAGCAGCTGTAAGACTCTCAGATCAGTTTTACAGTTTTATATTTTTACAACATGATGGAAAATAACAGGACTACAAAATTACCTCAAAGCAAGTTTTACCATCAACATTTCTGCTTTTCTGCTGGTCTCTATTAAAACTATTTTCATGTTCTTCACAACAAAGAGGGAAACCTTGGTTAGGACAGAGTTTAAATCCAGCTCTTAACTCTGCCTTTAAGGCTCATCAAGATGCACTTGCATGTCAGTGACCTCTCTCACTTGTCTTCACCCTGTGAGAGAGAAATCTAGAGGTCACTCAACCAGAAAATCTAGATCCACTTGAAAAGGTCAAGATCTTTAAGGCTGTATGAATAATTATAGTTTACTAAAATGTAGAATTAGCACTCTGACATATGAGAGCTACCTTTCAGGCATACGAAACTATTTTGTATTTTCACTGGCTGCTAAATAATGCAAAATTGTTGATTGAAACATTGACCTGGTAAGCAATTAATAAGTAACTGCAAAATATTATACAAAATTCTAACTTGCTCTAAATTATAAACTAGGAGGGGAAAAACCACAAGAGAAATGTTAATATCGAAACATTCATATGCGCAATTTCATGTTGAACAAATTTCTAGCTGAGGAAGCTGAATGAAAGAAGAAAAAGTAAAATTTTTCTAGTGTGAAAGAAGACTTTTATTCTATTGCTCATTTTTCCAACACACAACTTTTGAGGACTAATATTACAAAATCAGATTTTTCTTGCGTATAGTTCACAGACAGCAGGTTTTGAAATTTTCAAAATCTTTTGCTGACTTCATGGAACCATCAACTGAAATTTGTAAGCAAGTTTTTTCTCTGTGTACCTACAAACAAGTGGCCATTTTTCAGCTTAGAAAAAAAAGGAACAAGAAAGCTTTTCTTCTAATGACAATAAAACAAGCTCTCTAAATGGGGATGAAGGCTCTGAGTGGGACAGAAGAATGGTGTCTGGATCAAAGAGTGGGCAGCTGTACTTCGCTGTTAGGGGTGAAGAATGGGATATGCACACGTACAGTAGTCTGTGAATACCTGGGCTTGTTAGGACAATTTATCTTCCTCTGCACTGGTGATAGGCTGAGTCATAACACAGCTGACTGTCCTAAAGAAGTATTCTTCACCCAGCATTAGGCTGTTATTTGAGTTGAGAAAAGGGGATCTATTGCATTCATATATTTCCTTTGAGATTATTGACCAATGTCTTTCCTTAATACATTCCTAGGCAACTGTAAGGAAACAATGTCTCTTACCTGCCTGAGTCTTCTGAACTGTGTTGGCAGTCTTGCCAAGAGTGTACAAAGGAAAGGAAATGATGAATGAGGTGTTAAATAGACATCTCCCCAAGTTGTCCAAAGACTTTAGTGCATTGGGCCTAGTGAAGAACTATACAGGGGCATGTATCAAATTTATTATGGTTCTAACCATGCTGTCTGTAAGAATGAAATAGTCCCTAGGCTTCGATATGAGTTCTCTTGGAGAAACCTAGTTGGCCTCCTACAGGAAAGGAGCAGATGGCCCACAAAAGACTGTAGATAGAGGTCTCTGTTTTGACTGTGAGGGATAGGCAAAGGAAGAGGGTCTGGTTGTAAACTGGTAGTGAAACAAATGGAAAGTCTAAGGGCTCTTCTTGTTGGCTTAATCTGGAGTACTGAGGGAGGAACTGCACCAAGGCCAAATCTATCTTTATCTTTGACCCACTGGGTCGATTGACCTGGGCACTCCACGGTCTATTTTCTTTGCATTTTCTTGTGCCTTTTGTCACTTTGTGGTGTTATTTCAGTGTGTTTTCTTGCTTCCTTCTTCCAGGCAGTGTGATCTGTACCTTATCTAAATTCTCCATTGCCAGTCATGAAGGTCTCTGTTCTCTTAAGTGAATTAGGAAAAACCATTGCAGAGATAACTTTTCTTCAGAGGATGACAGTGATATACAAGAGGTAATTTCAGTGGATATTTTGTGCTCCCATACTGTTGGAATTTCTCTCTTGGACGGGAGTCTATTACTACTCATTGGTTTAAGAACCTGTAAGAGGTTGAGAGGTCTGTCTGTTCATTTTTTTCCCCCTTCATTTGAAGTCAAACATTTTTCTTGTCCAGATTAAATATTATGGATCAGAACAGTTTGATCATTTGATTCCAACCAGAGCAGTTGGTCCTCAGAGGTTTCAGAGATTTTGGTTTCAGCAGTAACAAGTGTGAAATTTCCATTTTATTATCAAATGTCAATAAAAAGTCTCTGGACAAAATGTCAATTTGTTGATTTCAAGGGTATGTCCAGTTTATGTCTGGAACAAGAGCTTGGTTTTAGGTGGGTCTGCTCGTTCCCGATTCATGCTTTGGTTCACATTTTGGAGCAGTTCCAGCTGATCCTTTCACTATACTTTTTGGCTTTCTTTTGGATGAAAGTGATCTGAGAGATGTGGTCCAGGAGCAGTTTCAGATGCAAATTGTCAGTCGGACCAAGCTAGTGTTAGCCCAAAGTTTAAAAAGCAAACCCCACTACTACTGGAACTAATACAGTGTGGATATTAAATCCTTGTCACCAACTATTTGGCTTTACAGATCCACTCTGGCTTGTCTACATTACTTTCTAGCTGGACGTATCCCTCATGAGACTGTGCTAAATGAACAATGCTTGCACTATTGAAAGTAATATCCTGACAATCCAGTTGTCCTTTATTACAAGCAGATTCCAGAGCAATGAGTACTTGCGAGAATTTAATTGCATACTTGTATTAAAATATAATTGTATTTGCACTGTAATATAAAAGCAGTGAAGAATGCATTTGGTTGGTATTTTATTATTTAAAAGAAGTATGGTAATATAATCATTAATATATTTTTAAGCATCACTCACTGTAGAAATTTAAATTAGTAGTTCACTATGATGGGTTTTAAGGTAACATTTCTTATTAAAAATGGAGCATCTGAAAATTTTAGGTTCATAAAAGATTTATAATTAAGCCATAAAAATTAATTTAGCCATGTAAAACGGATTGCTAATTAGTTTGCTAATAGGTATATCACTTCCAAACTCATTGCAGAAGGTGAGTACTAGGTTAGCTCTGTCTCTTGAGGTTTCAGGGAAGTTTATGACATTCCTTATGAAAAATATTACTGTCCACATTTTCCTTGTGAAGAGAACTTCTCTTTCCTGCCAAATATTTAAGGAATATTACCATGAAAGCTGATGATTTATATTCTTCTTTGCATTTTGGAAAAAATCCTGGGTAATCAATGCCTCTTTTTTTCCCCTATGTGGCACTGATAACCACAAATATTAGAGCAAAATGGAAGTAACAGGAAATATTATCTAAGTGCTGGAATGACCTTACTATACCCCAAGCTTGGAGTATATCAAATACCTCTGTCATGGGTTAGCACAGCTTGAAGTTTTAGTTAAGGAAAAAAAAATATTCCACCAGCCAAGGAAGTGTTATTTGTTGCAAAGAGCTGTTGTAACTTCCTTCAGAACTTGATAGAACCAATCAATCGAATGATTTGAATATTGACAGCTCTATTAAGCCACTCAGAAGCTGGTTGCGCCTCTGTAAAGACATCATTTAAAGACAGACAAGGCGGGAATCTGTCTCTCTTTCTTTCCGGTCTGTGGAACAGGTAACTGGGGGAGCCTGCTCGGCCCCAGTGGGCTGGGCCAGAGCCCGAGGCATGGCTTGGCAAGACCTCAGCTGCTCCTGTTCCGTTAAAGCAGCCTCTCCCAGTGCGGTCAGCATGGCCCGGCGGGGCCGGGCCAGGCCATGACCCTGCTCGGTCGCGGCTCGGCCAGGTTGGTCCCTGGCGCGGCAGTGCAGGGCTGGGCCAGCGGGGAGAAAACCACCCCAGACCCACAAGAAGCCGTACGGCCAAAACTGCCTCCCTGAATGAGGTCGGGACCATGCAGCGACCTCCATCCAGCTGCCGCTCAGCAGAGATCAGGTGACCACCAGCGAAAGATAAGCTCTAGCTGCAAGGTCCTGGCACGGGAAGATTAATCCCTCCAGTTCTGTAAGTTCCTCAGAGAGATAAAACCTGTAAACACCAATCCTTTCCCAGGTTAGAGGGAAGGGAAAGGAAAAGGCCCATGAATAGACGCCATGATTAGTGACACCTAAGTCAGTGAAGAAGAAAGAGCTGAAGCCCAGAGAGAAGAGATAGAGGAGATGTTAGTAAGCTGAAATTCGTTTGTAAAGCTGTGGTGATGGACTATGATGCATTAGAGACTCCCTTGTAATTTCATGGTAAGCATGGGGGGAATAGCTTTCTAACTGTAGCTACGAGCAAAATGCCTGTGTTGAAATAAGTAAATGTTGAAGTGGCTGTGATCCACTGAGAAGCCTGAACAGAGAGTGTTAGTGGTGAGGTGAAGACCCTTTGTTCCCAGGGAAGAAGAAGAAAACCTCTGTTCCTTGAGATGAGGAGAACCTTTGCTCTTGAACAGCTCATCCTTAAAGTACTACCCCACAAGTGAACCCTCGAAAACAGTTGTGGGAAAAGCTGTATTTGAGGGAAGGGAGTCACACATGCCAACAGAATCCATCCTGGGCGCTGTTGTGCTGTGACATTGAGGCCATGAGAAGACTGTTTCTTGTGGAAAAGCTCCATAGCATGGACAAAATAGACTCCTCTCCCTAAATGAACTGATGAAAGACTATTTTAGGGTGGTAAACTGACTGAAATAATCCTAAATTTGTGTCTTTATGTTGTAAGTGGGAGGAGGGAGGAGGATGGGGGGAGGAGAAGTGTTCTGAAAGTTTATACTGACCAAAATCATAGTCTGCTATCCTTTGTGTGAGTTGGTAAAAGGGGGAGGTGCTGGAGGAAAAAGGGGGAGGGGGGTTTGCTTTAATTCCTTCTTATTTCTTTTTACTTTTAGTTCTAGTAGTAAACTTCTTTATATTCTCTTAAGTTTGGTGCTTGATTTGCGTTCCTCCCTATTCTTATCTCACAGAAGGTAAAGAATGCGAACAAACCCACTGCAACCTCCTAAAAGAAGATGAATTGAGTCTCCTTGGAAAGAGTCTATTCCAGGAATTAAGCTGCCTTTACTGCAGTGATATTTCTTATAAATATTATGCCAGCAACACTAAATCCTGAAAATTACAGTGAATATTAATTCAGGTCAATTCTGCACAGAGGTCAGAGTGTATACAGTGTAAGGGTATTTTTCTATACATCCCATCTACAGCTAAGCCCATCAAAATGACAAAGACGGGTTGCTGCTTCCCTTTTCCCCTCGTAGTTGCTGAGTGCTCTTTCTGGTGGCATTCATGTGGTAGTGTTACAGCTGTCATCTCTTTGACTGACAGAGCTAAGGTAACTGAGAGTTTAAAGATTTCTGATTGATCATTCAGGTTTCTTCAGACACAATCTGTCATTATGCTACTTTTAGGTGCAATTGAGTTAATTAATTCTGCCACTGTAGCCTCTAGAAATTTTAAAAGAACTATAAGTAAAACATAAACTCTACAAGCTCTAGTTATAGACCAAGAGGTTTTTTTTTCTGTAGTTAACTTCAGCTTGTTAAATCACACAAATTGTCTTAATCCAAGCCTGGGCTATGAGATAAACTCAAGGTCCATGTTCTTCCAATATGTTGAGAAGCAATATACTTGAAAGAAAAATACATCTAAAAGATGTATTTTGCTTTTTAAATACCAGTGGAAATGGATCTGTCTCATAATTTTGTCAGTTTTGTTACATATATAATCTATGACCAATTATGTGTCATACCCGGAGTTTCCATAAAGGAATTTAACCCCGTCTTAAGTTGGTGTAATATAAAAAATGAGGCATAAATATATACTGTATGAAGGATGTTACTGGAGTGAAATAGGAGATTCTCCAAAGCAGCGAGTCATTCTATATAGGAACTATATTAAGAAAAAAAAAAAAAAGAAGGTATGGACTGCTATTGGTATTGTTTTGTGGATTGACTTTAACAACAGAATTTCAAACGATGACACAAATGAGAACTTTTCTAACCAAACACACGCAGCTTCACCTTATTCACCCCTTCATGGTTAATCTTCTGATGTCCGTACACCACTGTTTGCGTCATAATCAGGCCTGGTGGCAGAGTGAGAAAATAAGCAATGTCAGTTCTCTTGTTTCTGTACGTACTGTCAGTGGCAGCATATTCGTGGTGTTTTTACTTTATTTTTGTCATGGTTGTTTTAAACTGGGGAGAAGAAATTCTATAAGCAATAAAAGGAGAAATTTTTATTGGATTCATTTTCAACAAATAAAATACATTTATTCAACATAAATCAAATACTTCAGTAGAAGTCTCAGTACAAATGCATTAACTTCATAGGGATTAATAAATGCAAGGAGTGAAAAGCCTGAAAGTATTTTTAACCTACTTTCTGAGGCTACAGCAGCTTGCTGATTTTGGATTCTTTCCATAAGGGAAATATTACCATTTTAGAAATTGATTTTCCCATTCTGCCTTTATCTTAAAAATATTATTGCTTTTGAAATTGCTTTCCCAAAGATTTCTGTAGTCCTCACAAAAGGTCCTTGAATTCTTTATTGGTTTCTAAAGAAAAAGCCTGAGAAGTAGAAATTTCCTTCAATCTTTCTGTTAATAATTAATACAATTAAACGCAATGACATGCACAGTTGTAGATTCATGAATTCAGGGAACAAAAATTACCATAAAGTTCACTTACAAATGAAAGTAAATGTAGGTCTCAAATACTCTGGTTTTCAAATATGATTCTGGAAACAGCCAGAGAAAAAGAATGTGTTAATAATTCCAGTATGAGTTGCAATAGAACGAAGCTTGTGGTTGTTTTTTTTGGAATGGAAAATTTTCGATGGAAGCTTGTTAAAATGTATAGAATAGAATTGCTTATTTAGCAATTTGGCCAAAAATATTGAAAAGGAGATGGTAGAAAAATATGTTAGCAAAAGATTTAAAGTCCCTTCATCTCACTTTGAATAAGATATCTCCACTATGCAGATCTCCACTATGCTGATCTCAGGCTATTCAGTGACAGTAAGACAGCCGGGTTTTTAAATTATTGATATTCAAGGTGGAACCTTAATCCCTTTTGTTTTCTGATCTACTAAATAAATTATATAAAATACTAAGGCAAACAAATTCAGGTTTGCTAAAATTCTTAAAAAGCTTCAATTAGCTGTTATCATAGATCTGCTTTTGACTTATTCATTTAGAAAACTTTATAAATGTTGTTAAATAAACTTAACAGACTAGTAAAAATAAGGCAACAGGTGATTAAGCTGATGCATCAAGAAAGCAAACTGTTACAAAAATGAATGAGAATTCTAAAACATGGAAATTATTATCAGTAATCTGATATAGTTTATATTCTTTCTGGAGTATTTATTTTTAGTTGATATCTGCTAGTTATGTACTTTTGTGATAAGACGACTTAAAACAAAATATTACCCGCCAGAATGAGGATTGCATAATAAACATATTACACAATTTATGTACACAAAATGTAATGTATATGTACACTTCTTTTCAATTACACCTTTATGCCTTGCCATAGTTGGAAAAGTGACTTCCACAATGCTTTTCACAACATTCCCAGTTTTTAAATTAAAGCGCACTCTATTTGTGAGAAAGTAAACATCTTTATGTTCTGGGACAGGGACTTTCTTCATGCTCTGTATTTGATACATACGTTTCTTATTTCTAATATCACTTTCCAAAAACTGTATTTAAATAACTAAAGTAGCTTCCTACATAAAGTGAGAAAAATATGTGATTAGAAAGGGGTAAGAAATGGAAAAACTGTGGGGTGTGGAAAGCAGAAAAGTTTCCTCTTTGTTTTGGACTTTGATTGTTTCTTGTACCTGCTTTTATTTCCAGCATTGCTTTGCTTGCAGGTGGTGGATGGTCATAACCTTTTTGCACATCCTCACTTCATATTCGATATGTCCTTATACCTAAGAGAAATCAGCAGTCGTATGGAGTCTTGAGTGATTTTTCTTTGTTTTCCTTTACACAGAAATAATTAGTCATCAGCAGGTTCTCCTTATCTGAGGTAATTACTGTCATAATGCCTGTGATTTCCATAGTCAAGCATGAATACACTTCTAGTTAGTTCATTTACTTCCAGCTCTAAGCTTTTGTCATTTAGCAGAGTGGCCAAAAACCTCTGACGGCTTTCTTCATAGTCACATTATCAGTGATTCTCTTGCCACAGACACAAACAAAGAGCCGTGTACCAGAATTTGTAATCTGCATCACAGATACCTGTGCTTCCAAACAACCTGTGTGGTGTTTGCATTGTAGTCAGTTGTTCCTACGAACCTCCAAAAAGGAGTTTAACTTTTGCTGACATCTGTGGTAAGTGAAAACTGGATGTCTTATCTTTACCTTCATTGAGGTTTCACCTAATACCCAAATAGTAATTTCTTCAAGAGGAAAAAAACTTAATGTGAAAAATATTGAAGTATTAGGCATTATACAGAAATTAAGTATGTCATACTGAGAATTCAATGTTTTTATCCCACAGCAAGTCAAAATGCTTTCTATTTTAAGGCCTTGGTTGAAGAGCCTTGCTGAAGACCCAGAGGCTGGACATAATTCCACAGCAATCCTTTCTATATATAGTCAGCAGAGGGGAAAAACTCAAATCCTCATATGATTTTTCCTGGTGTTTCACAGTGTAATGCTGTTTTTTTCATAGTCACTTATTTTTTGTTGCATTAAAATGATAAAATTTAAATGTTTAAGTTTTTCTATCTTGCCATTTATTGTCCAGTTTCTGTAGGAAAGGAACAGGACACTGCATTGTCTAAAAGAATCTTAGTAAGTAGGCTATTATTAGGATAGAAAGTAGCTGTTTTCATTTTAGCTTAAATACATAGTTCCGTAATGTTTTAGGCTGTTAAAATGGAGAAAACTCCATCCATCACTGAAAAGGTGGTGGAAAGGTATCATATAACTTAAATCCGTATGAATATCGGACATGAATTTAAGAGAAAGAATAAGGCAGTGCTTAGTCCAGAGACCAAACTGTCTTGGAGTTCGGGAAGGGGATCACTGCACTATGAAACAAGGCATTAATGAAAATATGTGGTTTATATAATCTTACATTCAGTCATTCATTCCTTCTTTGCCACACCACTTCTACACCAGCCATCCAATTGCTCTCTGATATTTTCAGAACTCTATTGCAAGGTCAAAACCCTATTTGTATCTGAATTATTCCAAGGCTATCTTTTATGATCTGGTGCATAAACAAGGTATATCTGCCTACCTAGGCCCAGTCCTTTTTCAAATTGTCTTTTGTAAGTCTAGTACATTTTCCTTATTCACATGCAATTTGACAGAAGGATGCTTTCAACCCATTTTGCATCTTTCTGCAACTTGATCCACCATGTTTCTCCTGTATCAGATTCTCTTTGTCCTTTGTATTTGTCCCAAATATTTTCATTTTGCACAGAAAAGACTGGCAAGGGTTTTTGAACTCTCCATATGGTCTCTGTACTTGTATTGAATCCTTTAAATGCCTAATCTTTTTCCTGAGGTACTTATTTGGGACGCATTTTAGATATGCCTACACTATCCTAGGCTAAAAATCTTATTTCTTCTGGTAAACGTTAGTTTTCACACTGTTGTAGCAAAAATGGGCAATATTGGTCACTAACCTAAACAGCACAGTCTCTACAATTTTCCCACTAAACCACCTCTCCTCACTAGATTAGCTGTGCCTGGAGACGATGGGATATACCTACCTTGGGTTCTGCTCCCTTCATGCACCACCCAGTGAAACTGGCAGTGCACAGAAAGGGGAGGAAGCTGCTCTCAATATAGCTTTTGCTGGATTGAGTGTAAGTGGAATGAACAGGCATTTATGAAAGATTTCTTCTCTTTCTTTCTCTGAATTATTAATTTCAGAACTCATTGAATTGTTTAACATTTCTATTTTCTAACAAAGGAAACAATAGCTAGAGGCATGTAATAAGGATATTTACAGTAAACCATCTGTAAATACAGCATGTGCATGGTATAATCCATTTGAATGTAGAAGCAAAGATGGATTATTTTCATGCTTCATTTATACCTGTTTTTATATTAATCCATATTATTTTTGTTTGTCGCTGGCAATACAGACTTAAGGTCCTTTTGCACAAACCCTTACTAGTAAGACTTCTGTCCTGTAAGTTGAGATACTCCTCTGAGCAAGGGCAGGACTCCAGTTTGAAACACTGGCTTCATCTGAGTTATTTTACTGTAAGAAGATGAATGCTGAAAGGGGAATATAGAGCTTGCTGAGACAAGGAGGCCAGTGTCTGATAGTGGCTGACAACAGCTCTATTGCAAAGTCAGAGTGAAAAAAAAGAAAAAAAAATCAGTGAGCAGTCATTTCAAATACAATCCACTTTGAGTTGAGGTCTTCAGATAGAAATTCCTGTAGCTAAAACTTTTCAGTTGGTGAAAATGCAATATGATTTCTTTGACTGTAAAAGAAATTCTGTCCTTTAAAGCTTCACTGACATAAAAGAAGACAGCGTTTTGCTCATATTTTGCCTTGCTTGTATAGTGATTGTCCTTTAGAAACTTTTAAATTGTCTTTGTACCTACTCTAAAGATTCTAGTTATGTTACTACAGGCAAAAAGTATGGCAACATTCTCCTTTAATAGCACAGAAATAGTGATTTAAGATTATAATGACCCATTTCCATGGGGATCTAATTTCAGCCCAGATGGCAGATGCTGTTTAAGCTGTTTTCATGAATTAAACAGAAGAGGCTGGTTTAAGTTNATTTGAATGTAGAAGCAAAGATGGATTATTTTCATGCTTCATTTATACCTGTTTTTATATTAATCCATATTATTTTTGTTTGTCGCTGGCAATACAGACTTAAGGTCCTTTTGCACAAACCCTTACTAGTAAGACTTCTGTCCTGTAAGTTGAGATACTCCTCTGAGCAAGGGCAGGACTCCAGTTTGAAACACTGGCTTCATCTGAGTTATTTTACTGTAAGAAGATGAATGCTGAAAGGGGAATATAGAGCTTGCTGAGACAAGGAGGCCAGTGTCTGATAGTGGCTGACAACAGCTCTATTGCAAAGTCAGAGTGAAAAAAAAGAAAAAAAAATCAGTGAGCAGTCATTTCAAATACAATCCACTTTGAGTTGAGGTCTTCAGATAGAAATTCCTGTAGCTAAAACTTTTCAGTTGGTGAAAATGCAATATGATTTCTTTGACTGTAAAAGAAATTCTGTCCTTTAAAGCTTCACTGACATAAAAGAAGACAGCGTTTTGCTCATATTTTGCCTTGCTTGTATAGTGATTGTCCTTTAGAAACTTTTAAATTGTCTTTGTACCTACTCTAAAGATTCTAGTTATGTTACTACAGGCAAAAAGTATGGCAACATTCTCCTTTAATAGCACAGAAATAGTGATTTAAGATTATAATGACCCATTTCCATGGGGATCTAATTTCAGCCCAGATGGCAGATGCTGTTTAAGCTGTTTTCATGAATTAAACAGAAGAGGCTGGTTTAAGTTGTTACAAACAAGATGTCTCTCAGCACAAAAAGAAAGTCAAATGTGGTTTTATTTTTCTTAATGACCAGTCTGAAGCGTTTATTAGTAAATTCATAAAATTTCTTAGAGGAAATGTGTTTTTTCCTGTCCTCTGAGATATAATACAACTTTTCTATCCATAGAAAGAAAATACTTAATATACTCCCTGTTGTGATTTACCCTGGAATAAGGCCACAATCAGAACCACCACAGGAGTTCTTGTTTACTAGCATGCCTTTGTTTCCCGAACCTAAAAGAGACTTGGTAGATGTGGCTTTAGCCTGGCTGATGTCTAGCCTCTGATGAAAGGCAGGAAAGCCTCCCTTTTTCTTACAGCTTTCTCCTAGAAGTTGATTTGACTGTGCAGGGTTAGCTAAGTGTGTCTAACTCCTTCCTTAAACCTCACTTTCCCCTTGTGAACACTGTCCCTGCTCTCTATGGATTTTTATTACCAAACACTAACCAGTACAAAGTATGAGAGGGTTCATTAAAATTTATGTATGTAGCCAAGTCTGCAGGCTCTATGGGATATACTTACTTTGAAGAGCAGTCATGAGAATAACAGCTTGTCTGAGCTTATATAGCTCTTTATTATTCTTTCAAGTATGTGGAAACTAGAACTTTTTGACCTACTGGATCGATACTGCTCATAATTATAAACATATTTCCCCCATTAACAAAAAACTGTCTCTAGTAAAGAGCTCTGAAACAGTATTAACTAAAGCAAATCAGATAAATGAGAAAGGATCACATTATCTAAAATATTTTATGCTATTTTTCCAGAACCAAAAGTATACTATAAAGGTCATCATAATTGTGTGCACTAGAATCCATTTATTTTACTCTCAACATTCTCTTTTTCAACAATAAAATAACATTAAATAATAATTGTTCTATTTTGTGCCAGATCATTGTCTTTCTTAGTTCTTGGTCCAAGGGCAGTTACCATAAAAAAGGAAAAATACTTTAAAGCATAGAACTCCTGTTGTACTCATATGTACAATACAAATGCTTTCAATAACTCCATAGTCAATTTCTGTTTAAAGAAAGGAAAACAAGAAATAATATTCACTTCATTCATCCATTAAAATATAATTTATATTGTTTAAATGTCCTTTTCCTGCCATGCTAAGGTGGTTTTACTGGAAGATTAGTGACTTTGTGGAGGTTTGTGTTTACTCTTTTTTAAACTGGACTTTCAACTGTTTGATAAACTTTGGCTAGACCAAGCCTGTAGCCTTTAGATAATAAAATCTCCTGCAGAAAGGCATCAGGCCAGAGGAAGAAAGGTGTGTTCTGTCTTTAGCAATCAATAGATGCAGAATTGGCTGCTATGCCACACTCATTCACTAGCTGGTTTCTGTTTCATCTTAGTAGTTGAAAAGAGAGCTAGAGAAGACCGTACAACTAGCTACTCTTCCTATTAAAGCTCAGGTTTGAAAATGCCTCCTCCCTCAGCTGTGCCCTTAAGGATAGGACCATTTGGATTTTGAGATCTGAGCTAAGATTATGCCCTCTAGAAATATTCCTAAAGATGAACCCTGGCCTTTCAGACTGAAGTGTCTGATTAAGCTTTCTCAAGTGTTGTATTGTCTATCCATGTTTGTAGTGAGATGTGCATGCTGTTATTTTGGCCTTGCAACATTAACTGTTTTATGAGTTATTCATGTGTGTTCCTGCAAGTTGTCACTTCAGAAAAAAGTAATCCAATTCCTGACAGTGAGTCACAGATTTTCTATTTATTTTCCCTGTGCTGCTACAGTCCAAGACAGATGACCATCAGATTAGTTTTTTCATATAGTTGCAAAATCCCCAGTGTTTTTTAAATTTATCACCCCTGTCTCAGAGAAACATATCTCAAATTTTCTGTAGGAAAGTTACTCTCAAATGAGCCTTCTCTGGCACTGCTCTTGATGGAAAACTTCCAGTTTTTAAGTATGTTTGGAAATCTAGGTATGTAATCTTGACAGTCTCTACTGTAGTCTTTGACTATATCTAAATTCCTCATTTATAAACTCCTTTTGCATTAGTATCTCTTAGTATGTGGTGGTGCTTCTACATGTTCTTGGTTTGTGAGCTACTCTCATATTGATTTTGGGTGTTCTATTTAAAGATTGTCTTCTTATTTTTTAAAGCTTTTTCTTTCTCTCAGAAGTTCCTGCATTTCACATGCTTCACTTTCAGAATGCAGTGAAAGAGTCAGTCCTAAGAACAGACTTACAGGATTTCTTTTAGGATTTTAAAATACCTGCAGATAGATGATCATCTCTTTATAGATGGGGGAGTGGAGGTAGTTGTGAAACACAGTCTACAATCAAGCTGTCAAATTTTTTTAGCTTTCACTGTCTATGATTTTTTCTTGCAAAGCAAAATTTCTACTATAGGAATCACGATTTTCAAAGTCTAGAAAAAATTTTCAGGAAATGGGAAGTCTATCAGCATTGCTTATTCACAGGAAATGGCATAATAAAAAGGTGAAGACTGAGCTGCATTTATAGCAACTACAAATTGACCCTGATTTCTCAAACTGAAAAGATTTGAGAAATCTTTTCTATTAANAGAGATGTGGTGGATGCCCCATTCCTAGAAACAATCAGGAGAGGTGGGATGGGGCTCTGAGCCTGATCTAGCTGAACATGTCCCTGCTCATTGCAGGGGGTTGGACTAGATGGCCTTTAAATGTCTCTTTCAACTCAAAATTTTCTATGATTCTACAGTACAGAGGCAAAGGGATAAAGAATCAAGTAAATTATTTCTGTATGTATAGAGGTAGACCTGGATTACTTTTTGGTTTGTAGTTTGCAATTTTTACTGCTTCTTGCCATATTGTTCTCCAAAGTAGAGGCCCCTTTTGATATTTCTCAACACTGTAGTATGATGGTCAGTAGAAGAAAAAATGGAACAGATTTGCACGAGGTATTAAACTACCAGCATGTCACTCTGACCTATGCAATGGGAAATCAATGGCCCAGAAAATCATTTAGCATATTCCATAAAAGAGTCAAAGGTAGGAAAGACAACGCTGCTGTACAAAGAAATAAAGCAGAAAAATGATTCTGACTAGTTCTGATTTTGCTTCTGGGATATAACATCTGGGGTTGTGAGTGCAACAGCTGCTAAAAAAAATTAACAGGGAGAGACCAGGAGGGACTTTTACAATTAATTGATAGACTGTTTCTGTGAAGCCTATTTTGGTATTTCTCATAATAATTCTAGCATTCAATCCACAGTCCTCTCATTGAACTATACCATGTTTTCTGGAAGCATAGCTAACCTTGGTTTTGGTTGCTAAATCCAGCGTATCAAATTACAACCTGAATGTCATACTGTGTAAGTAACCTCCCATAGCTTAGATGATTCAGTGCATGGTACAGCTGGAGAAGCAAATGAGGAAATGGAGAAGGAAATGAGTGGCTAAGACCTCAAAATTACAG
>VYZQ01048924.1:20648-51991 GCA_013400655.1 Mystacornis crossleyi | reverse complement strand
TCCTTTGGGATTTTATCCATGAGAATGGGCACACATAGGAGGTATTGCCTCCAGGATTCCACTGCACACTGCATAACTGCACCAAAACCAATTCTTCTAATACAGAGGGAAGTAGGGTTTAGAAGGAGAAATAGCAGTAGCAAAAAAAAAAAAAAAAAAAAACACAAAAAACCCCAAAACACAACACCCCCCCCAAAACCACAAAACATGACCAAAAAAAAAAAAAAAAAAAAAAGAAAAAAAAAGAAAAAGACAAAAAAAAAAAAAAAAAAAAAGGAAAAAATAGGAATAGGACTAATAATAATACAAAGAAGATGAAGGAGATGAAGAAATAGTGGTAGTAATTAAGAAAAATAATTAAGCATAATCGTAAGCATAAGAAAAAGGAAGAAAAAGAATAAGAATAGAAAGTAATGAGAATGATAAAAAGAGTAAGAACAGGAAAAGGAATAAGAATAATAATAAGAAAAAATAGTATCAGAAAAGGAATGAGAAAGAGAATTAAAACAAGAATAAGGAAAGAAAATAAAGAATACGAATGAGAATAAGAATAATAAGAAAAAGAAGAAAAATAGTATAGGAAAAGGAATAAGAGTGAGAATTAAAACAAGAATAAAGAAAGAAAATAAAGAATATGAATGAGAATAAGAAAAAAGAATAATTTGAAGTAGAAGAAGAAATAGCAGCAGAAGGAAATACTAAGAAGGAGAAGAAGTACAGGGATAAGAAGAAGCTGAAATAGTAGTAGTAACAAATTATTATTGTTATGATTATAACAGTAATATCAAGTTAAAATACACATCCATACATCCTCTAGCATCAGAGAATGATTTAGTTTGGAAAGGACCTCAAAGATCATTTAGTTCTGACAGATTCTCTTCTGCTCTCTTTCTCTCTGAAATCTTCCTATTTCATTCTATCTGTCTATCTATCTATCTATCTATCTATCTATCTATCTCCTTCACAATTCTTGGTAAATATAATCCATGTTAATAAAATCTGGCTGTTATCATCATATGGTCTCATTTGTGCCTTCATTTGGGCACAGGCATTTCTCCCTAAGCCGATGGGAACACATTCTCTACCCAGCTCATGTCCATAGCACAGGTGCTCCAGCTCTCAGAGGATCTCCACCGCTCTCCTCTGAACTCATTCTAGCAGGTCCACGTCCTTCTTATGCTGAGGCCTCCAGACACGGATGTAGTGCTCCAGGTGGGGTCTCAAAAAGTGGACCAGAGGGCCACAATCCCCTCCCTTGACCTGCTGCTCTTCGCTGCTTTCCATGCCATGCAGCACGTGGCTGTCTTCCTGGGCTGGCGGCACAGCTTGCCGGCTCCTCTGAGCTCGCCCTGCATCAGCACCCCCAAGTCTGCGATACACACATATTGTGGTGCTGGCTTTCTCAGACATTGGAGCAGATACTATGTGTCGTGCATTGTAGTGTTGGCTTTGTGGGAGTGGTTTTGCTGTTATGAGGGGAGGGAACTGGGTGCTGGCTTTCACTGGGGCTTAGAGCTATTTTTAACACGAATGTTATGTTGTGAGCTGAGTTGTTTTAATTGGGAAACGTTTAACCGAGGAAGGAATCGAGACCTATTGAATGTATCCAAAAGTAACAAATGCCTTCCACGAGGATGACTGCGCATGCTGGAAAAAGGCGGAACGGAGGAGGAGCCATGTTAACTAGTTCAGAAAGTGTTTTAATAGGAATAATTGTTTATGAATATATATTTGGCTGATGCAATACCTATGGTATATGAGGGAGTTGCTGTTGTTAACCGGGGTGCCTCTGGCTGTGGCTATGCACCCAGCGCTGTTACTTTTGCTTTGTTGACCTTGTCCCTTATTAAATCTTTTAAATTTTAATTGAGGAGTGGGCTCAGTTTCTCACAAAGTCCTCCTCCTCAGCCCCTGCCCCGCTCAGCTTCCTGTCCCTCGCAAACCCTGTGCTGAGGGGGAGCTCCATCCACTCTCTGCCTTGTTGGCAAAGCCATTCCAGAGTCCCGGGGCCAAGGGCAGGGCCCTCCCTGAGGGACACCCCTCCTCCCCAGCCTCCCCCTGGACATGGAGCCACTGCCCACAGCTTCCCAGCTGCGCCCATCCGGCCAATTCCTCTTGCCCCGCACAGCCCACCCTGATTTATGAAAATATGAATATTGATCTAACATCAATATTCAACTGAGACGGACAAAAACTCTCTAACAGTTTAGAGTTAGAAAGTGTATGTTTAATTACAGCACTGGGCAACTGCATGGATTATTTTCCAAATATGCAGTGCGAACTTACAAAGCAATACGGAGTCTATTTATTTCCAAAAGGCATTGAATATACAATATACAAATACATATTCATAGTGTAAACACCTCCCATCCTCGCTTCGTATGGTAATTAGCTAAGCATGTGTGGTATGGTTTTGATTTGAGTCAGTGGTCTATGATTTGAGGCAGAGGTCCTTTGATGTTGAAGTAAAACTTCTCTTCCTCCTGTGACCCTTCCACCTTTTTGGGTTTTGTCAGCACAAATTGTTTTTTGAGGAACTTCAGTTTCCTTTCCCATGATTGTAGAAATAAGTTCCCAGATGGCACCGATCGATGGCTGCCAGGAATTTCCTTAGGCCTATTCATTGGTTTATCTGTTTGTAACCATGAACATACCCAAAACAATTGGTAATGACAGGTAATCAATTATTTGTATCCGGGACTTCTTATCTGGTTTTCCAGCAGGATTTTGCTTACTTATTTACTTTTAACTAATTCCTACAAAGCAGATTTTTGTTAAGATTGTAGTTTTCCTCTAAACTTTTGTTTCAATGCTTCAACCCACCAAAGCCAGGCCTCTGCAGCGTGGGGCTCGGGGTGTCTGTCATGTGGCACCGGGCCTCACGGGGGCTCTGGGCACATCAGCTGTGTCAGAGACTGCAGTGTTATGGGTCATGGCTTAAACTTTGCTAGCAAGGAGTTTGAGGAAAGCACTAATTTGGAGGCAGCAAGTGGCCCGCTGTCTTCAGAGCCATGAAAGAGCAGAGCTGTTTCTGATTCATTTAAAATTCTTTAGAACAAATGTTTTATGTCCCGAAAGTTTATGCAGCACTCCCATTTTTTAATTTATTTCTGTGCCACTCTTCTTTAACACCCAAGCTAGTAAAGCTTTAAGCAGCGTTATGAACATTGTCATGGGATAATTGTTCCTGATGCCTCCTAACGAGCCTGTCTGCCCCATAAACTCACAATTCATGGAAACATAAACCCCTCAAAAGCTTCCTTTCCCTTCAGCCCTCTTGTTTTCCATGTATATGAGACTTTTTGTATTTCTCTTTTTCCTGCAATACCATCTTCATCTTATCTCCTCTAGTTGTGGTCAAGCTGTGAAGAAATTTGGCAATAAACCCCAAATCACCTACTCCATCATCTCCAGCCTAATAGGAGATAATCAGAGTATTAAAAAACAAACAAACAAACTATAAGGTAGATTAACTTCTTGCTAAGTTTGTTGCAGTCTGGGCCAGCTGAGAGAAGATGTGCCGTGGATATTGCTGTGCTTTCTCATGGCCAGTTTTACTACTCCATCTGTCCACAGCAGAAGAATGTCTTTCCCCATCTCAGTTTTATAAGTACGAGTTGTTCAGTATGGTTATGGGAATATTCAAAGGAGGAATCATAACCAGAGAAAAGTGGTTTAGCTTAGTTGTCATTAGCTGTTCATCTAGAACAGATTGCCTTGGATGGACTTCTGGAGTGTGTCTGATTACTGCAGCATGGTGACTTAATGGGGACACAATTTTTTCTGTGCCAACTGACCTTACAGCCTGGTGTGCAGTGAATGAGCTCTAGAAATTACGGTTTCAGTCGAGGATCTCATTTGTATGTCCCCCTTAGAACTTAATTTGCTGTTGTGTATTTGTTTGGTTTGTATTTGGCACCTGGCATCGCTGATCTGAACTAAACTTCCACCAACCATCCATAAACATCTGTTGTTCTTCAGTCCAGCTTTCCAGTCCAAAAAGTCCTGGTCCCTACATTTTTCCTTCTGTGTCCTTATGCTCTAAGCCTTTCTTCTCATGTAACGTTCATGTTCCTAATCCTGCTTTGCCTAAGAACTAGGTTTTACCCTTTTACTCAGAAGCGTTTTTATATAGCAACAAACCAAGAAGCTCTCAAGCCTCAGCACTGCAGCTCTTACCACACCATCAAGGCCAGGTTGGATGGGGCTTGGAGCAACCTGATCTCGTGGAAGTGTCCCTGTCCATGGCAGGGGGTGGAATGAGGAGCTTTAAGGTCCCTTCCAACCTAAGCCAGTCTGTGATTCCATGACTTCTGCGTGTCTTGATTCTCAAGACTTTGTGTCCATTACCATTCCTCCTTTGTTCCCTTCTTTGGCTTTGTCCCTCAGGATTTGTCACTCGCAGCCTCAAGCCCTGGGAGAGACAAATCTCTAAAACTCTCTCCTTCAGCTTGCCAGGAAAACAGCAGAAACATACTCTTGCAGCTGAGCTGAATTGGTACAGAAAGCATTTCTCAGCCATGTAGCCTTTAAGTGAGAAACAGGATTTCAAAAGCTAATTTGCTTGTTTTCATAGCATGATCTTAATTCTACAAGAGAGAGAAGATGATCTAATCTAATTTAATTTTGCTCTTTGAGGAGAAGGGAGATCACTTGGCCAGCTGCTGCTCTGAGC
Organism: Mystacornis crossleyi; assembly: GCA_013400655.1. Taxonomy (NCBI): domain Eukaryota; kingdom Metazoa; phylum Chordata; class Aves; order Passeriformes; family Timaliidae; genus Mystacornis; species Mystacornis crossleyi. Next base: position 47,316 of record VYZQ01048924.1, on the reverse strand, counting down.
AAACATGGAGCGTGCAGGCTACAAGATAAGCTTTGAACTTTATCAAGTCTCTCGGCAGTATATGCTAATGTGTGCTGTTGGGAGAGTTCTGAAACTTTTGCTTCTGATTGTGTTAATTAGTTTGCTGCTCCAAATGAGCCATATCTCGCTGTAAAATAAGGAGCTGTTACACATCAGGCTTTCCCTGTCCCTGATGCTTTAGTGTTTGGGCAGAGTGGACTCTGATTTCACAAATCAGGCCAAGCCCATGTCCTCACAGTACTGCTGCTATTATGATTAATTTTTGAAACTTTAGGCATAGTCTATTCAAGGTGTTCATTTATTACAGGAGGAAAAAACATGGTCTCAAATCCTGTGTTTGAAGAGGAAAACTTTTTCTCCCCAAACATTTTAACTTTGAAAACCCAAGGAAAGGAAGCATCTCAGAGCTTCTGTGGTCCTACTGTCTAGACAGTGACAAGCTCCTTCAAAAACCAAATCCACTGTGATTTAGGGCCACAAGGTTCTTTAAGTAAATTATGTCTCTGAGGTGGATTTGTTGCATTCTTAAATCCTGTAGTTTCTAGGTGAGTTGGATTTACCAACCTGTTGAGATATGTTTTCATGTCTATCATTTTTACAACAGCCTGATACCTTCCACCAGCAGGCAGCGCCTCAGACTCTCCAAACTTTCCACTGACTGGCGATTGCCACCTCTGCTTCCCCCCCTGCTGTGCATTCCCATCGTGAGATCTGGCTTCCCATGAAATCTGTAGGGTTGTGTCACAAGGTGCAGGGTGTTGGCAGGCGTGTGTTTTAGACATGTACAGTCACTGAAAAGTCATACGTGCTTTGGAAAAAATTGGAGTTCTGTTGTGATTATCATCTTCGCTCTTCTTGCTGATGAGCTCATCAAGGCAATTAACAGCGTGCCCTGACTCTGCATATCTTGATCCTCTTCCATGCAGCATTGTCCCAGGTTGTTCGACAGAGCCATCTCTGTCTTCAGGCAGATAAAACTAACCAGGGGTTAGGTTTCAGGACTTCTGTGCTAGGTTTCTTAGAGGTACAGCAGAAGTCCGGTGACTGTTCCAAGAGAAGTCAGGGTCCCAGTGCTGGGGAGACTTCACTGCAGCCTGGATAACCTGCAGTGAGAACCAGCACCCTGTGAGGGGACACAGAGTGGGGTCTCAGTGCACTGAACTCCAAAACTGCTTACCCGGGGTGGGAGGTTGTGAATGTCTGAGGTTGGTAACTCCAGTCTGTCTCACTCCCTGTATTCCATAGGTTCTTCTGTCTACGTGTTCAATTTGGCAGATTTGCAGTCTGTTAGGACAAAAAACTTAACTTTCTCTCCATTATATCACCTTAAAGATGATATAATTGCCTCACACATGTGGTTTAAATCACGTAATTGACTTTTTCATCAATTCTTTTGTGAGCTAGCACAGGTCCAGCCTACAGCTTCACAGCTAGGCTGGCCTGTTGCTAAACTTGGTACACCAAATGCCTGCAGGGTCTGAGTTGTGCTTAGGCCCCTCAGCCATCTCTCTAAGCAAAGAGATCGAAACATTTGTTTAAAATTTCAGTTTTGGATCAAAGATAAGTGTGAACTGTTCAGAAATGCTCATTTGGATTTAGGCAGTCCTCTGTGAGAGCCTTTCCAACAGAGGTAACACATTGGGAATTATTTTGGCTTTCTTATTCTATCCGCTATCTCTTTAGATTTCTTTTTCCATTTGTCTGAGAAAGACTTAAGAAGCAGATGAATTACCAACATCCTTCTTGTGAAATAGAGAGTTCATACCTTCCATATTAAAGATAAAACTTCATCTCGAGTCCTTCATAAAGACTTCACTCAATCTCCATATTTTTGTGGAAAAAGAGAAGATACTGACATTTCAATCTGAAATTTAACTCTCTTCCCAAATTGCAGTCAGCCGAATGATTTTCCCGTACTACTTTTAATTAAAGGAATGTGACCAACAGTAGGGTTTTTTTAGGTAGATTAAAGCTCTCTGCTTGCCTTTGCATTTCATTTGGCTCATGAGATAGCAGACTTAATACTCCCACCTGCTTTTACTGAATACTTTTTCATCATTCGAAGAGCAAAGGCAGTAAGCATTATCTCACTTGATGATAGTTATATTTAAAGTTTTCTTAAACTGAGGTCAGATAAAAAGTCTGAGCAGCATAAACTGGGGTTGTGAATGTGCAGTGCAGCAGCCTGGACAGAATTCAGTGGGTTATGGCAAATCTTGTACAAGCACCAATGCTATTCTGTGTATTTGATGTGTGTATTCACATGCCTCTACTTGAACTTAGAGAAAGTTATAAAACCTGACAAACTTTAGGTTGGATGGGGCTTGGGACAGCCTGGTCTGGTGGAAGGTGTCCCTGCCCATGGCAGGGAATGGAACTGGATGGTCCTTAAAATCCCCTCCAACCCAAAACATTCCGTGATTCTATAAATATTAAAGTCCATTCCATAATTTATTTAATAGGGGTTTTGGGGCAGTAACTGAAGCATTTTCATTCAGTTTGTATATATTTTATTCCTGGTTGACTGTGTAGGTGTGTCCTTGTTCGAGTGGAGGGTGGAGCCCTCTGTCCCTCTCTCTGCCAGGGGCTCGGAGCAAGGCTAAGAACCTTGTCCACCTCTGTCCCAGTGTGTTTCTGCAGTGGGATGGGCCTGTCAAACGTGTGCCTAATTTGCTATTAAATGTGCTTTTTTTGTATCATCACCTCATCCTCCAGCCTGTGATCCAAACACCAACCTGCATTTTCCCCTTGCTTATTTACAGCCCTGCAACTAATAATGCTTTCACAAACCAATTATACTTTCACAAACTGATTATGCTTTTACAAATACATGCATGATCATTTATTGTCTCTAATTGGGAGTTTGCTGCAAAGACTCCATTATCCAGGCGGGCGTAACAGGTTCTGTTGGGTTTGTTGTGCTTAGCTGGGGTTACTGAGGCAGTCCAGCAGTGCTGTGCTGCCCTCTGCTACACCAGCACCGCGGTGAGAGCAGGAAATCCCTGCACGCAAATAGTGAGTTCTGCAATCCTTTCGTGTCAACAGAGCTACAGCTGTGCTAAGAGAGGGCAAGTGCTCAGGTGCATAGGTGAAAGCTGTAGGCTTGGATAACATCTTTACTAATTAGTTCAGGCATGTAAGATAATTCTGCTAATTTTTGATTAGTTTAAAAGTAAGTGGAGAATGGTGCAGAAGGGAAGGAAATTATTTCAGCTTCAGTTAACACACAGTAAACCAGTTTTTCCAGCTTTTTCACTGCAGACTTCCCTGAGAATATTAACAGTTCAAAGTACTTAGCTCTGAAAATCTCATAATGAACATCAGAATTATTTTATTTCAGGATACTGGTCTTACTGCAGCAGCAGTTCAATCAACCTTACAGTAGTGCAATCTTATTGAATTTCTGCCAGGAATGTAAATGACAAGCCATTCTGCTTTAAAAGCTTCAGCTAATATAATTAATTGCATTCATTTTCAAGGTGATGTCTTGCTTGTTTGGGCGAGTGAGCAGTAGGGGATTAGAAAAATGGAAATTTCATCAGCGATTACAAAAGAGATAGTGATTTACTAATTGCCTTTCACCTTTTCCTGACAGTTTGTATCTCTTACCAATCTGCCTCCAGTCACTGGAAACAGTTGTGTGGTGAGAGATTAGGATAAATACACTGTGAGGAATTCTTTAGTGGTGAATTTGTTTTTTCTTCATTGGTAAACTAGATTTGTCTCTTGTGCTTTGTAGGAAGTGCAGCCATTTACCCTGTGGCCCCCGTGCTTTAGGTTAAAGTGTGTTCCAGCAAAGAGAATTGTAGTTGGGAACAGTCCTCTGCTGTGGACCTTGTTGGTAGCTGCGTCTCACGTGTTCAGCTCCAGGAAACGTAAAATAAATAGTGATTTACATCAGTTCACAAGGTGCCACGGGATGCTACAGATTCTGCCCATTTCCTCGTGTGGCTGCCTTGTAAAACTCAGTATGCCACAAATTAAATGACCACAGTCAGCCTCCACAGTCTGAGGTGGGTGTTGGGTATCTGGCAGGGCAGCAGCTCACCTGCTGAGATGACTCCAGGTCCCTTTATTTCTTTGCTGCTGTGGAACTCCAGTGTGCAGTGACCTGTGCTGGGGCAATGTAGGAGCCGCTCACAGGTGTAAAGAAGCAGAGGATTTTCCTGAAATCCATGATTACAGAGTGATGCGCATTTAAGGAAACATTGCCCTCATAGGAATGTAAATGCAGCTGGATCTCCCCTGCCCCAGTTCAAAGCTTAGATTTTACCAGAAGGAAATTAAAAAGGGAAAGCTTCAAAAGCTGGAGAACCCTGAGAACAGACATGATAGCACATTCAGGAAACTTTTTAAAGCTATTTAAGGTTTGATGCAAAATATATTTATACTTCTGACAGTTATACTTCTTACTCTTCCATTTAAATGTCAGATATTTCATATCTACAGGAAACTCCAAGTGATGTGGCTCAGCAGTATCAGTGAACCACCCACCCAGGCAAAGAGCATGAGAGCTTCACTTGAATCCCACCTGTGTTAGGGAAGGCATGAAGCATCACACACAGGCTTTGCCAGTGCCGTGGGGTTCGGAAGCTCTGTTTCCCTGTTGCAGACATCAAGATGAGAGGGGGCACTCCCAGCTATTTCTTTATTTCTGGGGAAAGGAAACCAGATCAAAGGGAAGCCATGGGATGCTCCAGGTGTGCTCAAATGCATCTTTGTCTCTTAACAGAGAGTTTCTGTCACCAACTATTTAACAATAGTTTTAAGTATGCTTCTCTGCCCTTAATTTGCAGTAACAATTTAGAAAGATAAAAAAAATATCGGTTGGAATTTAGAAAGATTTTTCTGATCAACTTTGTTATTTTTTATTTGTTTTGCTAAAAGCAAGATTAGAGCTTGTTCCAGCCCAGACGTTGGGACAGTACAAGGTTTAGGAGTTCCAGATAAATGGGATTTCATGTGTTAGGAGACTGCAGCTGTGTCATGTGCTGAATCAGGGCAGTGGTTGCTGCAACCTCCCTTCTCTGTACTCTGGTCCACCCTTGCTGGCAGCATGCGGAGAACTCATTAAATCAATCTGTGTAATGAGATGTGTTTGACTCCGTTTAATTTTGTAGGAAAGCATATTGAATGTAGATGGAATCAGGGAAGCGCCTTTGTAGACAAATGGGGTCTGCTGGGGTTCCTTCGGGCGTTCCCAGGTTTCACTTGCCCATAGAGAAGGTGTCAGCTTTGACCCGAGTGAATTGGCGGATACAAATCCATCAGCCTGTGGATCCAGAGCCCCTGCTGATGCCAGCAGTATCCCAGTTCCACGAAGTTTAACATATCACAGCTGGAGCCTCTAAAAACTATCAGGAGATAAACAGAAAGTATCAAAAGCTGAATAAACACTGAAGGGTTGGACAGCGTAGTGAAAAAGATCACAATGTTTGCTGCTTCACTGAGGCTTAAATCATTTCCCTGTTGCCAGTTCTATTTAGAAATGAATAAGTAAATACTTTGTACTGCAAGAATGGTTGCTTCTCTAGGAAAAACAAGTTGACAGTTGTTTTGTTTTTTTTTTTCCTAAAATACTTTTTTTCTGGGTAAAATCAGTGCAAAAGAGCAGACAAACCTAGAAGTAACAAAAGTAAGAGGGTGTTAAAGGTCTGCCTCTCCTACTGTTGTAAATATAACATCCTTCTATGATATTTCCTTTTTGATTTTGCAGCTATCCCGCAGTACTTTGCCAGCTGGTTCTGGTGTAAATTTGCTTTCACAAACATCTCCTGGTTCATCTGTTGTTCTTCGTCAGGGCAGAGTGGGGTGGGAAGGAGCAAGGTGGAGCTCTCCTGCTTGTGGAGGATCCCTGTCCCGGCAGTTACAGGCTTGTGCATTGCCCGTGTAACCTTAAATGGTAGCAGAAATCTTAAAATACTTCAGACACTCATCAAACCCTGAATTCAGCATTTACTCCTTTCCGCCCCAGCAGTTGTTCCTGGCATTCAAAGCCCCTGGGCCCACTTGTGTTAACTGCGGTGGCTATCACCCAGTTGTTCTTCTTTCCTTCCTAAATGAGGTGTCTCCCCTGAAAATAACACAAGTCTGGGATGCAGGTGGCACAACTTTCAAATGTTCAACCAGACAGCAGTTATCCTGAGTTAGGAACTCATTTGCAATATCCCCAGGTTTTGGAGTTGGACTTTTTTTTTTTTAAGCAGTAAAGTGGTTGCTGTTCGATATTTAAAATCTTGTTTGCTTTTAACTGGTTGCGAAAGTCATGGACTATTCTCATATATGGGAAGGCAGTGGAACGCTCCTGGGCCAGCCCAGTGGCACAGAAGGACAGAGGAACCTGGCTGTTTCTCATCTCTGGAATGGCCCAGCACATAACAGGGGACTCTGGCCTGTTCCCACTCAGAAAATCAACACTATTTCCATTTAAATGCCATTTTTAATTTGCCATATATCACATTTCTTTGGGTTTGGAGGGTTTTTTTGAAAATTGCCTTTAAAGCTGTAAATTAGAACACAAACCAAGGCAGGACACTCTCCATAAGCTGATTTAACTTCAAGTTACATAGCCTGAAGATGGTGGAGCCTCTTGGCTCTGGAAATGCCAGTCAGGAAGCTTTGGTCTCTTTCCCTCTTCCAGACAGGAGACAAAATTCTCAAAGTAGATGTGAAGATGCAGAACAACTTTATTTTCATTTTATAGGGTTTTAAAGCAAAATAAATTTGGGTCAATTAGAAGAGTAATGTGGATTTTTAAAATGTGAATATTGATTTCTGAAATTTAAAAATCAGGTGATATTGTATCATTTCTCTGTAACAAAGAAAATCATCTCATCTGGAACAGGAAAATGTAGAAGAACTTTGCTGTCTCCACAGAATCTTTCTGCCTTCTCTAGCTGCTCTTTGATCAGTGTGGAGTGTGGACTGCAAAATGAAAAAGAAGCGGGCAGGATTGTTTCATTTCAATGCCTTCAGGAAGATTTTTTCCAGTTTGTAAAACACATGGACACTTCTTTGTACCCACTGATTTGTAAACTGAGTTTGTTTCATGTCCTGGCACAACCCTTAAGAATCCAGTTGGATTGTGTAGCCAGTGGAAATAAAAAGTGGATTATTTCTTGTGTAGAAGTGATAAAAGAATAATGAGCATAAACTAAAGTAGGAGAAGGAATTGCATCACGCTCTGGAATTAAGGTTGATGTTTTTATACCTTAAATAAACTACGTGGAAATATTTATGGAAGAGGGACCTATCAAAGATCCGAAATCTGTGTTTGAGCTGGGCTTAAGTATATAGTTTGTCCCTTTACTAGGTAGTAAATTGTCAAAATAAAAACTCCTAGACGTGGTTGTGGAATTTCTTACAGGAATATGAGTGGGAAGTCTGTAGCAAGATGTGGAAAATACAAAGTTTAGGTTTTGTATAAAGGTTATTTATAATCAAAGGAATAAAAAAAAATAAATAGAACTTGCTCTAGCCCAGGGGTTAAGACAACCTTTGGTTTGGGAGTTATGGGAAAACATAAGGCAATGAAGCTGTAAAAGCTGAAAAGAGGGGGAATATAAGTAATTGTACAGTAAAAAAAAAAAAAAAGCAGTAATAGAGAAAAGGGTTATAAAGGATAGAGCTGATACTTTAATGCATAGCTCAGCAGCATTAAAAGCACAATAAAAAACAAACAAATTCTGGACTGAATGAGCAGAGTGAGGGAATATTGCAGCTGTCTCGTCAGGGCTGCTGGGGTAAGTGGAGCTCCCCTGTTATGGAAGGGCTGTTACAGAAGAGATGAGGGCACAGCAAAGGCCAGGTTGGGCTGATCTGGGGTGCTGAGGATGTAAAAGTATTAAGGGATGTTTGAAAAATAGGAGTTTAACAGACTTGGCAAAATAGAGATGGGAAAAGGATTAGTGGGGGCTCGCTGATTGATAAGGATGTTCTGCTGGGAATGAAATGGGGCAGATGCTCCAGGACTGTCCGAGCTGGTGGGACATGTAAGGACAAAGCACTGGGAACTGGTGTGAGAAAGGGCTGTGCACATGATCATAATTCCTTGGAATAAAGAGAAAGACACCAAATAGAAGCTTTCAGGGAGAAGAGTGGGGTAAATGCTCCAAGTACTTTTAAAACACTGGCTAAGCTGTAACTCAGTGTGAGGAGGAAAAGGGAAGGAGTTTTCCACCAGAATTTCTTTACAAAAGTGTTTTATGCATCTAAACTCTTTGCATTTTGTTGGAATAGTGCTGGAGAGCAGAGATTAGGTTCATGTGGCTACTGGGATCAATGCTGAAAATCCAGGCTGAAGAGTGAAAGAAGAGGGGAGAGGGGCTCTGAAAATTGAGCATCGCTGTGATGTTGCTCTTAAAATGGACCTTCCCCAAAGTCTGTGGCAGTTCTAGAGGTGTAACATTCTTATATGAATTTATTTCGGTATATATGGCATCATCTATGGCACTACCGTGGTTTTCTATTCTCTTTTATCTTGTGGATTGACTGCTTTAATTATACATTGATCATCATTTAAACTGCAGTCATAGTCAAAACAATGTGTTTCTGCATTCTGTCTTTTCTAAAGATGACATTTGGCCAGGCTCAGTGTTTTTCCAGTGGACGAGTATTTCATGGATTTTCTGTGCTAGTTTTAACAGACATTCTGTTTATTAGCTTGTCTAGGTGCTTATTGTTTATATGTCAAATTTTTCAACACTTCACTTGAACTGATGATGTTTTTCTGGCTGTGAAGAGGTTGCTTTGTCCTGAAGGAATGATTGTTGTTTGTCTTGATGAATAAGAGTTAACATAAGTGTCTTCATAAACAGTAAATGCAACGAAGCCGTAAATATTGATTTTTTATTAAAGAAATGTTTTTTTGTTTTTTGGGTTTTTTTTAACTCTGTTTCCAAACTAATTCTTGCAGGCAAAAAAGGAAACATTTAAACATTATTTTTGTTCGTGAAACTAAGTTTTCCCAGAATGTGGGCTTCAGGTTCCTGAGTTGACTTTGACATGTGTACACAAGAATGCAATTACTGCAAAGTAAAATTGTCTGCTAACATTTGAGAGCAGAGAAGAAACAGCCCTGTCTATGACCCTGTTCTTTGGACACTGATAATGGGAGTCCTTTTCCATCTGTTTGTCCTGCCTCATCTATGTATGACTGGATATTTTTGCAATACCCCTGAAATGTCTCCAGCGGGAAGCATTCCAACATTTCTCATAGGCTGTTGACTTCACTTTGAGAAAACATTGCTATTATCCAACACTTATGTTTATTGGATTAGTTGTATCTCTTTGGGAGATTGTTCTACTGTAGGAAAAGCAATTTCCTATATCAGGTGATTTTTTTTCTTTATGATATTTACAAATGTGCGGGATGGCCGCTGTTACCTGGAGCTGTGGTGTTAAAAGAGAATAGAAGAGCCTCGATTTGGAGAAGTCTCTTTGTCTTTCACTGTGTTATCACCTGGCCTCCAAAAGTGTGTTGTGAGGAGTGACCTGCAGCCGGGTCCCTTGGAGACCTTGCTCCTGTGGGCTGTTTCCTCTTCCAGTGAGGAATCCCCTTAGGAAGGGTGAAGATGGTCATCCAGAAGCTCTTGGGCAACAGTAAAGAACTGGCTTTGGTGGGTTTTGGTGAGATCCAGGATAAAATGTGAGCCTCAGAATCATTTTTAAGGAAGAGATGTTCACTGTCTTAGGGCAATCCTGTCACAAACTTTGCATGTCTCTGCCATTTGAGGTTTACCCCTTAGGATGAGATCTTAAATCCCATTAGCAAGGATGGAATTACACTTGAGAAAAGTCAAAGATCTGTGCTCATTTTATGATCTTTGCAAATAACAAAATCACCATTGTCTCCTCATGCTGACTAAAGCTAAATGTGGATCTATCTTCGTGGATTTCTCTGTTTGGTTTTTGGTTTGGCATTTCTCTTTCCCATTCCCACATGGTGGTTTCAGTACATCTCTTACTTTTCTCAGCTTTCTTGGAGTTTGGCAAGTTTGCAACAGTTGAGGATTTAATTTTTTTCTTGAAGGTCTCTCTATCAATTGTTTTCCCAGAGGAAAAAAAAAGGTATCTTTTCCCATTCTGCAACCTGTCTTTATCATTCACAGTGCTTTTCAAAGGTCATATCTTAGCACATTCTAAATGTCGAAAAGGATTTGAATAACTTCTACTTCAGCATATGGTGTGGGTCAGCTGTGAATTCCACTACAAACAGCAGGAGCAGAAAGTAAACTGCATGAGGGAGGCAAGGCAGAAAGTAAATTAGGTGGGAAAAATTAAAAAGTGTGGAATTAGTGGAACAATGAGATAAATCAATACACCCATTTTAAATATTTGTATAAAATAATATGCTTGGAAATCAAGGAGAAATTACTGGCTTGGCTTGTCTATGCCCACATTTATTTAATGTTTTCTGCTTGCTTGTAGTGTCCTTTTAAAAAATAATTATTATCTGTCCACATTTGACATAATTTTAAGTATTGACAGAAATGGAAACTTTCAATTTAAAAGTAATTGTCTTTGTTAATTAACATCCAGAGATGAGCCAGGTTGAACTCGTTTGTGGTCAGACAAAGTCTGTAGACAACTAGTGAAGGAAGGAGCATTTCCTTTCATGGCTCCAGAAAACCCTGTGAAACGCAACTTATTTATCAAAATAACTGAGGTCAGAGGGTCACCTGCTACTTAATGGTGTTTTGTGGAAATTTTTTCTTGCAGTTACTTCCAGCTTGTGAAGTGCTGTATTATGCATCAGTGTACAGTGAGTGTATATATAGATATTGTGTGTATATATAGTCTTTGTACACTCATGAATAAAATATACATGTGTACACATATATAAGCATTTTCTGCTGAGGAAGGAGCGAACAAGCAGGTCTATATTAAGGAATTTCCGTGTGGGTTGTTCTGAATTCCACTTTTCCTGTTGACTCTTTCTGTGGCAATGTGTGACTCCAGCCTCCCTAAACTGACCTGGTGTAACTGAGCATCCAGAATCTCCAGCACCACTCTGAAGGGTGTAGCTGTACATTCCTAGTCTGTCCCAGTCTTGGCACGTGGCTGGATGCCTTCCCAGAGCTGCAAGGATGTTGTTTTAAACACAAATTTCAGTATCTCAAAATAGGAAAAAAGCAGCTGAAGTGCCCTGGAATGGCACTGAGAAAACTTGTGGAGGTAACTTGTAGGAGGTTAGTTCTTCTCCACGTCTAACTTAACTTTTTCTGAGAATCCCAAAATGGTTTGGACTGGAAGGGATGTTAAAGATGACCTCATTCCACCCCCTGCCCTGGGCAGGGACACCTTCCACTGTCCCAGGTTGCTCCAAGCCCCGTCCAACCTGGCCTTGGACACTTCCAGGGATCCAGGGGCAGCCACAGCTTCTCGGGGCACCCTGTGCCAGGGCCTCCCCACCGTCACAGAAAATTTGTTTTTCCTGATATCCAATCTAACCCTGCCTTCTGTCAATTTGAAGCCATTCCCCTTTGTCCTGTCACTCCATCCCATGGAAACAGTCTCTCTCCATCTTTCTTGTCAGTTCCTTAAGGTACTGGAAGGCCACAGTGAAGTCACTCTGAAGCCTTTTCTTGTCAAGGCTGAACAATCCCAGCTCTCCCAGCCTTTCCTCCCAGCAGAGCTGCTCCATCCCTCTGCTCATCCTGGTGCCTCTCTGGGCTCTCTCCAACAACTCCACATCCCTCCTGTGCTCGGCCCCGGGGCAGGAGCAGCTCTGCAGGTGGGGTCTCACCTGAGTGGGGCAGAGGGTCAGAATCCTCCCTTTCCCTGCTGCCCACGCTGAGGATCAGCCCAGGACATGGTTTCTTCCTTCTAAAATGTCTTCTTACAGTGCATTCTGTATTCATATGTGAGAGATAAAGCTTATGTCACCTGGCCTCTGTCACCTCGTGTTTGGTGGAAAACCACTGTCCCACTGAGGGCTTTTTTATCTCATTGTGTGTTTCTGGTGCAGTGAGTCATGGAGAAAAGGGAATGGTAGGGAGCTGTTCTCTGGGATTCTTACATTCCAGTGAAAATTGTTGCATTTAACTTGTGACTTCCTTCCACTCTGGACTGAGCAATGTTCACTTGTTTGGTTTTGCACAAAAGGCAGAAATACTGTGGGCAGCTTGTCTCAATCACCTCAGGCTTTGACTTCAGCCCGTTGGAGCAGACCCTCAGAGGCTGAGTTCCTCTGACAGCAGCAGGAATTGTGACTCTTTGCAGTTTATCCCATGCACATACAATAAATTTATCTTCACTTAATCTGGGCTTTCCTACATTTAACTGAACTATTCCACTCTGGAAGGTGTTTGCTACTGGGGGGTCTCACTTCACTGGTTATCCAAAACAGAGAAGCTAAAAAGCAAATTAAAGCTGAGTGAAAACCTGCTAAAAAACGAAGTGTAATAGGAGGCAGATATCACTGTATGTTTTACAGAAATAGACCTGTCCGGGGTATTTGTTTGTGACTCAGCTGAAATTGAATTTTTTAAACCATGTCATAAACTAAAAAATGACACAATGTAAAAACTTAAAGATGTAGATAAGCACAAGCTTCTGTGTGGAAGCACAGAGAGGATCTGTGGTAATTGCAGGAATAAATCCCCTCATGTGAATGACATGTGTAACTCTAATAACCTTGTCTTTTTCCTGTTCTCTCTCGAGGCACAGGCTGCACCACAGTCCTGGAGATTTGAACAGCTATTTAGAAATGTGTTAGAATTAAAAAAACAAACAAACAAACAAACTTGAGACCCCCATGTTTTGAAACAGCATCTACAATATAGGCTGGCACTTGTTTCCAAATAGCTGTTGCAGAAAACTTTCGTCCATGCCTGGGTGCTCTTTTGTGAGCTGACAGCACCAATGTTTTTCATGCCTGTGTGAGATGTGATGTGGAGACACTTGCAGTGCAGACCTGCTGCTGTCCCAAATCCCCGTAGATAGGGAGGCACAGCTGACTGTCCCCATTACAGACACCCAGGGTGATGACTTGTGAGCACATTTGTGTGGGATTCCAGCTTAAGTCGTGAGTTCTTCGGTGTTATTGCAGTGACATTGGGAATGTTCCTGTTCATATTCCAGGAAGTTCAAGCGCATGTCTTCTGAGGGGGAAAAAAGACACAGAATAGGAATTAGGACTTGTGCACTTTTGGGTGATGCCATGGGCTGTGTTGGTGAAAAAGGGTCAGAATAGAATGAAAAGCTAAACTTGTCGACGAGAAGAGCACAGGGATCTATAGTGAAATTGAGGCTCCAGTTAAACATTCCTTAAAATAAGCTTGGAATTGGGCATTAAATTAAAGTTTTGTTACGAATGGCATTGAAATCCACAGTTCCACCCCCTGCCATGGGCAGGGACACCTTCCACTAGCCCAGGATGCTCCAAGCCCTGTCCAAACTGGCCTTGGACACTTCCAGGGATCCAGGGGCAGCCACAGCTTCTCTGGGCACCCTGTGCCAGAGTTTTTCTCTTTTCTTTGTATTTCAGATCTCCAATCTATTTAACGACAATTACTTTTAAGGTGATTGATACTGCATATTCCAAGCGCAAAATACGAAGAAACAAAATTAAATGTTACTTTTATTAGAATTTTCTTTTAAAATTAAAACTCTTACAAGCTTTTGTCTTCCCTGTACTGTTTAGGAATGTGTTGGTTGCAGTGTCATTCTTCCTGTGCATCCCTCAGTGGTTATAGGTTTTTTTCAGATTAGTTCTATCATTAAGTCCGGATTGTTGTTTCTTTCTCCCACTGAAGGAAAAGGTTGGAAAACCAGGTCTTTTCTGTAAACACTTCCCCACCCCCCAAAGCTGCTCGGTCCATTCAAAATCAGCTTGTGTGCTCCCTCTGTCACCCTTCTGAGGCTGATGGTTCTCATGCCTTTCTGGGGATGTTCATCTTATTCTCTTGATCAAGGACAAATAAAAATCAAATTGGAGAGAGCAGGAGAGATGTTGGGAAATCAATCACAATGTGAGTAGGTTTGGGGTTTTAGGAGATGGGAAGCGTAGAAATTTGGGCAAGTGGCTATTACTGACAATTTCAGAGTCTGCCTGAAAAAAATGCATCTGATATTTGCTATTTGTTGTGGGAGCAGTTGTTCCTCACTTGTAACAGGCTCAGTGATCCAATCCCAGAATAGAAGCAGTGCTTTTGTTGCTTGGAGGCACATGTTTTGATGAGCAGAACTGAATAGTGAGTAACCCATCAGCTGAAAAATGCCACATACAGGATTTAGGCTATTACGGAGCCCAAACAATTTCCAAGGTGTCAAGCTGGGTTAGTGAATAATTCATATATGAGAGAATTGTCCATGTTAACGGGTAAAGCACTTGTACAGGGTTTTGCTGAGCCCCTTCTCATGATGGTTACTTAGGAGCTTGTGTAATCCTCTCTACACCCCCACCACAAACCTTTTTTGTTTCATTTATTTCATCGCTGGCTCAGGAATTCAACTGGCATCCCAACCCTTCTGCCAGAATTTCCCAGGGACCTCACACATTGTCCTCCACGGCCTTTTCTTCAACAGATGGCCTGATGGGTTGAAAAAAAACCCTAGTTTACACCAGGGTGGCCACTTCCATGGCTTCCCCAAGATCCTGCTCCCATGTGAGCAGAACGAGTCGTGCAGAGCATGTGCTGTCATGTTCCTTCCAGGGGTCTGCAGAGCAGCATGGCATGGAAAGCTGATCCCGCATGGAATGCCGGTGTGAAGAGCTGGGTGTTTGCAATGATTTTACATTTGTCCTGTGGATTTTTTCCTTCTGTGAGAGATATTTCATACCAGGAAAGTAGGAGAATATCAGTGATTTATTCATTTTGCATAACATCACCCTTGCTGAGACTAAATCTTCCAGGGAGTTACAGTTTCGTGTTTGTTTGGTTTTTGATGTTGTAGCAATAAGCAGAAAAACTCTGGCCTTAAGGGGTGAGGAAAGCAGCTGGCACATGAATGGCAGAAGCAGCTGAACCCCTGAGATGTCTGAATAATTTCCAGTGTATTATCACCTCCTTTTTCATTACTGCATTAGAGTTCATTAAAAAGATGTGTTCTTTGAACTGGCTGACACAGTGTTCACTGAAATCTTTTGCCCAGCTCCCACCACTGGCTTGCATGTTAATAAGTGAAGCTCAAAGTCTGACCCTTGGTTTTGCGTGTCGGGACTGGGGAATAGGCTTGTAATTGGATTTTTAACAGATACGAGTATATTTTAAGTCCTCCTTGAACTCTGTGAGTAGAACTGATGGACCATGCCAGTAAATAGGGAAAAGGCATGTAAACACACTATTTGGAGCATAGTGATCCCTCTGTAGCCCTTAATTTCTGAAGGAATCTCTGGGATGCTCTTCCACCAAGTGCAAATAACAAAGATCAAACAGCTGCTGTGGATAATACTGGTGGTCAGTTCAAATGAAGATTCAAGTGAGACATGAAGTTATTCTGTTTTTTTTTCTTTTCTATTTCATTATTCAGCATAGAAAAATCAATGTATGTATGTATGCTGCATGCATTAATGAGGTGTTATTTGTAGCACCTGGATGCCTTGAGAGGAAAAAGCCCCAAAGGAAACAAAAAATAAAACTTATGAGTTAATATATTGAGATTAGACAACACCAGCCTTGAAAGGCCTTGTTATGAGTGGAGTAGGGCTAGGCAATTGTTATCCTAATGACTTATTCATTAAAGAGAAAAAAATCTATATGGAAAGAACCAGAGAAATCCATGTTTCTTCACAAACATATGCATCAGCACAGACTCCACAAGTACTATAAATGTGTGTACTCTTCCCTGTGCCCATCATAAGGGACTGAATTATGCTGCTACACTCTGTGGTGGGGTAATAGATTAGAGCAATTCTAACTTTAGAACACTAAGGACATGTCTCTCCATTAATTAGGGAGCACATTCTGTTGTGTTTGCCTTTATTCAGGGAAGCAGCGCTGCTTGGACTCTTTGGGGAAGAAGGACAGACTTTTTCCCTTCCCAATTTTGTGTCTGCTTTCAAATTTGTGGCATTTTCGGGGCAGAAAGGGGCAATTTCGCAGTGGAGCTGAGATATCAAAACAATAAAACATCAGGAATGTGTCTATTGATTTAGGAAAGAAAGGCAGTTCTGAATTTTATGGTGTTGAAGATGACCTTCAGATCCTTGGCTTATTTAAAATTTGTCTTAGCAACAAATTCTCTGGCAGCACATCTTTGAGCAGTAGCAACTCTGCTGTGAATCCCAGTAGCCAAATAGAATTTCTTTTCCTTGTGATTTTCCCTTGTATAATAAGCCTAAAACATCTTCAGTTCGAAGGTTTCAAGGTTGCTAACTAATTACCCAGCCTTAGAAGGCTTTCTCTGAAAGGTGTTGTGCTGCAACTGTTCAGTATAAGATTCCTTGTACTATTTTACTTGAAAACATAGCTGAATCTAAAGAGAAAATACCAGACTAATTAGTTGCTTATCAAGTGGGGTCTGTCAATTTTTATATTCTTTATCTGAAGTAAAACCCACAGTTTCAATTTGTTGGAATATAAAACAATTGGACTAATTTCAGCTTGACCTTAATGTTCACTCTGTCTTTGCTCTGAAGGAAGAACCGCTCTCCCAATATTTACATTTATTAGGAAAGTGTTGATTTTTAAGGTGTCTCTGGGAGATTTGCAGGACGAGGCAACAACAGAAGAGATTTCATGGCTTCAGTCCTGCCTGAGCCATCGGAGCCACTCCCGGTTGTGCACTGACAGGCTCGAGCCTAAAGCCAGGTTGGGGTTTATTCTGTGGCCCTCTTGGCTGTGTAAATGGCATTTCACACCTTCTGTCTGGCTGTGATAAATGTGAGGAATGAGTCCTAAGAGCCCTGCTCTGACTCAGGGTACCTTGGCTCTGGGAGCCTTGGCTCTGGTTTCTCTGGGAGCTTTAGCAAGGGCAGGGTCTGAGCTGGGACAGCTGAGAAGTTCAGTGAAAAAGTGGAATAAAATTTAATTTTCTTGTGACTTGTCCCTGTATAATAAACCTAAAACTTCCTCAGCTGTGCTTTGTTGTCAGTGTCACCAGCTTTCAGTGCTGCCACAGTGTTGGTCAGAATACTCGGAATTCGATATGTGTGGTTTGAATACTTGTGAAGGCTTTGTTTTTTTTGGGAGGTGTTTGGCATGGGAAAGATGAGTGAGCAGGTGTTCCCCAGCTGCCCAGCAGCTCCCTGGAATTGGCTGTGCAGCCCTGAGCATCCTTGTCTGGAAATTCCCCTGGCACACTGCACGTGATGCTTGGGAGCACCACACTGAGGAGGGAAACCCAGAGATTGTGGCTTGACTTACCCGTGGAACATCTTAGACATCGAAGCAGTAATAACAACATCTATGAGAGCTTGATGAGTAATTAAATTCATTTCAAAGTTACGGGAAAGCAGTGCTTCACATTTTAACACATCCTGAAAGACTTTGGCTGTAAAATTGTGTGGTTGAGTACATGGAATCTTAGAATCATAGAAAGGCTTAGTTTGGAAGGGACCTTAAGGATCATCTAGCCTCAAAAAAACCCCAAAAACCCACGAAATACTTCAGAACTTGGTGCTATGTGGAATTTTAGATACTTGATTTCCAGCACCACTGTGTATGAAGGAGACTTGTTCAGTGGTTTCCTAAATAACTAATGGTTAAAGCAATCTTTTACACTGAAGGGTAAGAAAAATATGTTAGGGAAAAGTAAGTATTACAATGACCCAGAGAATTCCAGGGGGGTTAAGGATACACTCTTTAGAAATACAGCTCTTAGAAAACTGATAGGGAAATGGTTACATGCTGAGTCTGACTGATTCTGGAAACAGGAAGAAATTACACTCCACTGTTATTCCAAATTAGTCCCCTTGATAGAGGCTGTGTGAGTACAAAATAGAAACTGAGCCAGATGGGGCAAATTATCTTAATTCTTGTTAATTCGTTTATGCAATATCACAATACATTGACTAAAAAAAAATCTTGAACTGTTTAAAATGGTGCAATAATAGATCCAATATTTTAGAAGAAAAGTAGGATCAGATTCTTAAAGATGATTTATTTTTTTCTGAGGAAGGATTACATTTACCATGTGGTACCTACAGCAGTATGAAATCAAAATTTCATAAAGATATCTGTGTTGCAAAAATAAATCTAGGGCATGTTACCAGTTTGTAGTGGAATATGCTGAGCCTTTGCCTTACGAGGGTGAAACATATTTGTGTCTCAGGAAAGCACAAGCTGCAAGTGGTGCGTGTTCCAAATGGAAAGGTGTGTTTTAAATGGACTGCCTGGAGATTTGGAAATTGGATTCTTCCTTGTAGCATAACTAGGCAAATCTGCAAAGCAATTGTCAGGTGGCAGGACTGCTCAAACTCAGTTCCTCTGGTGGCTCACATCACGGGGCGCTGCATTAGAGAACGGTGAACGAATGGAAAGGAGCTTTGTTTTTCCACAGGTAGTTTCTCCATTTGCATCCCAATCAGAAGTGATCCATCTCAGCACATTTCTTACTTAGCCACTGAAAATTGTGTTTGCACACTGAAAATTGTGTTTGCACTGGTTTGAGCAGAGCTTTAAGATGGACTATCTTAAGATTTTTAGATTTTTACTGTTCTTTTAAACAATGTTTTTTTTTTTTAATGCAGCCTCTTCTTCCTTATGCCTTGGAGTTGGGAAGGGAATAGTTCTGTGTGTGGAGCAGCAGTGAGCCCCTCATGTGAGGTTACAGCATCACCGTCCTCTGAGTTAGCACAGTTCACTGACACAATTAAGATACCAACCTTGAAGGATCAGTGCATCTCAGGGCTTTATCAGATAACAAGAGGAGGCAGGCTAAATGCCCTTGCTTTTTAGTTTTTTTTTAGGAAGTTTTGGTACCTTGACAAATACTCAAGTTGTCCAGGATCTGATATCATTGCTCCTGACAAATTGGTTATCCTGGCAATACAGCTGGCTGCCTGTATGTGCTCTTGGATTTAAAGAAAAATATGATTGGTTTCATGAGGTTACCCCTCACAGAGGGTTTATTAGGGCAGTGATCTCTGTGAATGACAAAGGCATGAGCAACTTATGCAGGTTACTGTGCTGGTGTGTCAGCAGAACCTCCAAGGAAAAAACTGCTGTTGCCAACCTGTCATGGCCAAGGAGGTTGGAATTAGATGATCCTTAAGGCCTCTTCCAATTCAGCCTATTCTGTGATCCTGCGATAAACATGGAGATCATTTCAGCAGTTGTTTTTCAGGAGTATAAGCTAATTCAGTCTTTATTAGGGCGTGATCCGTGAGTGGAGTGTCATTCTAGCACCCGTGCATGGAGGATGTGTGCTGAGCCCGCTCTGGTGCCCCTGGAGTTAACCCCAGTAGTAGCCAGTCTTTGGAAGGGTCCTCTGGAAGGGGAATTGTAAAAGATCTGTCCCATGTTTTTGCTGTTAACACTATTGCATTTTTAACCACCTACTTTATGAACTGGTTAAGTAATGCTTAATAATGTGTGTCAAGCTTAAGTAATGTTAATAAAAATTTTTTAATGATCTGTTTTATGTTGTATTGAACTATTGGAGGAAGAAATCTTATTCATTTATGCATTTGAAGATGTTTTCTTATTTCTCCTGTGATTTTTTTCTCCAAAGCTGTCTGGTTGAGTGCAATCTGAAAAACAACAGGGGCACTCAGTTTTCTTTTGGAGTTGCCTTCTTAAGCCAAAATGGTTTAGGTTAAAGTATCCTGTTGATTCTCGTGCTACCTGTGCTCTGCACAGATCAGAAAAGAGTTCTAAGTGCTTATTTGACGAATACTTTGAAGATTTGGGGGATGTATCCGTAAAAGGTAAAGTTACCAGGATAGTTTTCTTGCATGAAGAGATCTGAGAGCTTTAATCACTTCAGGGAAATATCAGCAACTTGTAACTAAGACATGCAGAGGCACAAGTGTTTATCAAGAGATATTGGTGTATTTTCTTACAAGCCAGGCATCTCTTTAATGCTTGGTGTGGTATTGTGAAGACCAAAGGAGTAAGTGACACCAAGTGGCATGTCTAGGGGTAGAAGTGCAGTGAGTCTGTTACACAGAGTATGATTTGGGTAAATCTAATGTACATCCCGAATTACAATATTGTTGTCAGTGGATTAAAAACTCTCATGTCCAGAGGCTGACAGGAACCTGGGGTGTGTGTTTGTGTGTCTGTATGTGAAGGACGGGATCCAAGTTGTTTTTCTTCAACTCTTAGTTGGAATTTACAAGTGAGAAG
Organism: Mystacornis crossleyi; assembly: GCA_013400655.1. NCBI lineage: Eukaryota > Metazoa > Chordata > Aves > Passeriformes > Timaliidae > Mystacornis > Mystacornis crossleyi. The sequence continues at coordinate 27,061 of VYZQ01048924.1, read as the reverse complement.
CTGAATGAAAATCATCCTGGTTTGCTAGGACTGTTTAAAGCAGCTCCTAAAAATGAGCAGGATGTGGATGTTGGGAAAATCTCCATCCCCAAATCCATGCTAGAACAATGTTGATGCTTGGACCTGCCTAGAACACAAATAACTCTTTAGTAAGGGTAGAATTTGATATATTAATCTGGGAGGAGTAGGAATATGATCCTGGATTTAATGGGAAAACTGAAAGCTTAACTGTGTCTGCATGCTTGGAAGGCCAGGCTGTTTGTAGGAATTTGTGAGCTAACCCAGTGTAAATCCTACATAAACGGCTTGTTTGCAAGGCTGTGAGGAGTAATTATTTTTCAGAGACAGATAATCCTACTGAGAAAATGCTTGTTAATAATTTGGCACTGATGCTGATCATGCTGAGTTCAGGAGGGAGGTTCATTTGTCTGGGTCATTTACAGCAGGATCAGAACCCCAGAGAACTGCTCAAGTGTATTTTAATTTGAGTTCCTTCTATTCAAGGTGTTTGCAAACTGTTACAACTGCAAAGTGTCGGAATTGTAGGATAAGCCTCGCCTGTGGAAAAATTTCTGTTCCCTTTTGAAGTCCTGCCAGTACTGAAGCTGCATTCAGGTTCTAAACATGACAGAAGTTTCCACTTTACCTCTTGGCCATTTGAAATGCTTTGCTGTAACATCCAATCAAGCCTCAGTGTTTTATATTGTTTCAAGACATTTAATTTAAAATTTTAGTTTTTATTCCTATTTATGCCAGGAACATCTCCTGGTATCCTTTGTCTGTTAATGAGCAAAATGTGTAATCCCCACAAATATTTTACACCTGCTTAAATTACAGCAATTTTGATAAATAAAGTTAGTGAATTGAAAGCGCGTCAGAGAGCTGCTGTTTTGCTGAAGGACAGGCAGATCTTGCCATTGTTCCAGTGGAAGAATTAAGATGAGTCTGCACACATGAAATTACTGCCAGTTGTGGTATGGATCTGGATGTGTATCAAATACAGAATCCTGGGATGGTTTGGGTTGGAAGGGACCCCAAAGACTTCGTTCCACCCTCGGACGTGGGCAGGGACACCTTCCACTGTCCCAGGGTGCTCCAAGCCCCGTCCAATCCTGCCAGGGGTCCAGGGGCAGCCACAGCTTCTCTGGGCACCCTGTGCCAGGGCCTCCCCACCCTCCCAGGGAGGAATTTCTTCCTGAAATCCCATCTAAGCCTGCCCTCTGACAGTGTAAAGCTATTCCCCCTTGTCCTGGCACTCCAGGCCAGTTTCACAAGTCCTTCTCCAGCTTTCTTGGACCTCCATTTGGTTCTGGATGGGGCTCTAAGATCTACCCACGACCTTCTCTTCTCCAGGCTGAGTAGCCCCAAATCCCTCAGACTTTCAAATAAATGTAAACTTTGAGGATAAAAATGACACCCAACTTTCCAAAATGCAAAGGAGTCTACTAAGAATAATTTCAAACTGTAGTGTGGAGACTTGAAATTGGGGTGAAGAGAGAAGCTCAGAATAAGAATAGGAGATTCTAGGTTTATTTAAATCTCCTAGTTGCAGGAAATGAGAACTGGTGAGTCAGGGAGAATAGCAGTAATTAGCTGCTTCACTTAGAGAAAAATGCACACTTCAGAGGGTCCAAATGATTACTTTACACTAGTCTTAATTCTAGAAATTACTGTGTCTTTTTATGGATCTTTCTCATGGATGTCAGACTGAGGAAGTGTTGGGCAAACCACCAGTTATTGTTTTGGTGAGGAACAACAAGTCTTCGATCATCTGAGGAAATTTTGAAGTGAAGTGGCTGCTTTGCCAACGTATTTCTTTCATAGCTGTTTAATTGACCAGTAAATAGAAAAGCAGTGTGATTTTTTTCTTTGAAGAAAGGAAAATGGGGATGATTCCAGGAAGCTTGGAGCGAAAATGATTGAAACAATAATAAATAGATGAATCCACTTAGGGTGAGTCCAGCATGGCAGACTCATCACCAGAACCTTTGCAGAGGAAAAACGATGACTTTCTGTTGTGCAGAAATTACTGTGCCAGTTTAATAATGGATTTAAACTGGATTTACCAGGTATTTCAGAGCTTTTGAAATACCTTTGCAGAGTTTATTATACAATGTAATCCTCAGCGGGGAAAAAAATTCCCTGTGGGTTTTGAAAGCCAGTGGAGACAGCAAATAGGCAAATGTGGCAGAGGCTTAACAACTGATGGCCCAAATGTCCTTCCTAATAATGCATTAAATTCCATTCTGTGAGAGAATGTGGACAATTGGATAAGTAGAGTGACACTGAGAGAAAAAATTTTGGGGAGCTGCGAGGAACTCGAGACAAGCTCACAGCTCATCAGCTTGGGGTGGGCTGGGGGCAGTTTCTCATGTAGAACTGATTTTTGGGAAACACTATGAACTCTGCTTACTCTGCAAACTCACTGTATTCCTGGCCATAAAAAACGTTCATTTTGCTGTGGCAGGAACCCTGGGAAAAAGGTGGATTTAGATGGATCAAGGAAGTCAGGAGTTACAGTATTTGAAGTTCCCATCCAAGCAGTGGTATCAGGTCCATCTGCCATTGCCTGCAGAGCTCAGAATGGCTCTGGTCGTGTCCTGCCCTGCTGGTTTTCAGCAGGAAAATCTGGACCAGAAAATGTGATTCAGTAAATACCATCAATTTCTAATAAAAGTTTAACAACATGCACATAACACTGTTTATTTCTAAATGAACTGCAGTCCACAGGAAATAAATTTCTCTGCACTTTTTGGCAATTTAGTAAAAAATATTTACACAGGCATCTAGCTCAAAAAGCACATGGGAGTAACAGCCTTTGTAGATACTGGTAATCCTGTTTCTGCCTAATATGAAAAAGACCAAGAAGTGAAACACGATAAAATATTGCAAATTATGTGTCCTTTAAGTGTACTGAGCCTATTTGATTTAAACAGGGGTACATATAGAGTGGCTCAAAGGCAGCATGTTTCAAGCTACTCAAAAAGATGCTTTGTTACTAAACACAACGTATTAACACAAATTATTCCAGCAAAAATACTTGTCAAATTTCAGTCCGTATCAGATGTTTCCTTAAACAATTATTGGACTTTGGTGTAATGATGGATATAGTTTAATGATCTTGAATTATACCTGCAGGGTTTTGGATTTCTTTAAGCACAGATACTGTGTTGTGGTGTGAACCAGTCACCAAATTAATAACTCGATGGAGAAATAGCTGCTATTTGGATTGAATTAGTCTTTTATCACAGAGACTTGGGCACCTTTTCTGAACACCAGGACCAGCCACTGTTTGCAACTGAGCTTCTTTGAGGTGGCATTTCCTTTTCTCTTTTGAAATCTAAGTCAGAAACTTCCAGCTAGAGAATGTCCCCCTGAACTGAACAATCCCCTGGAAAAGAAGGCGCTGGTAGTCGAGCCCCTGTTTTGGTTGCTGCAGTTATAACAGGAGTTAAGATAGGCAAACATTGTGTTTAGAAGAAAAATCTGCTCTAATTCAGTTCCCATGGGAGTGAGCAAATGACAGTGATCACAGCCGGGAAAGCCGTGGGTTGGAATGACTGAGGCTCCTTCCCCCTGTGCCAACACGCCTCCACTGGGGCCTGCACCAGCCTCTGCTTTGGCACGTTGGAGCTGCTCCTTTTGAGAAATTGTGCTGCCATACTCTGTGGTGGCTTGTGAGATGGCCTTAGTTATTTTTGAATCCCCTCTGCCAAATTCCATCCTTGGCTATGCCGCAGCACTCCCAGAATAGCAGTGGTGATTTCAGCAGCACCCAGTGCTCAGAAACTGAGCTCATCAAGGTTGAAAATTTGGTGCAAAAATAGCTCAGCCTCTGACTTTTAACATATTCTGAGTTTCGAGCTGCAGTGTTGATTTCTTAGATGTACACAGAAGTGACCATATGGTTAGAGCAGAGTTATATTAAAAAAAAAACTGTTGAAGACACAATTCAGACATCATTTGCTCTGGTTGCCTTTTGGAGTTACATTTAATATGTCACAAATAGAAAAGGTAATAATCCCTCTGCAGTTTCCTGGAAAATGTTACATATACAAAACATATGGAAATTTTACCCGAGTTGCAGAGACCGTAAATGTTGGCTGGCAATGGAGCTGCACGCCTGCTAATGAGACATTTAATTCTGGCTGACATGTAAACCGCTCCTAATACTCTGGAATTATGTAATAAAATATATTTAGCTATTTGTCTTTAATGATTAGGCAAACAAAGAGCCTGATGTATTGAAAATAAATATGTGCCTGAACCGTGGAGCTCAGTGCTTCCTAGGAAAGCGATGTTTGCACCAAAATACTTCTGGCAGCTGCCTGGCTGATGCCAAAGGCAGTTCTAGAGTGGCTTCCATAAAGTCCTCGTTGGTTCAACCTTTAGGGTCTGACTGGCCCAGCAATTTAGATTTGATGTCGGTTTTAATTAACCACAGCAGCAAGAAGATAAGCATTAACTTACCACGAGCAGGAAGCTCTGGGTAGAGCTATCTCAGCTGATGGTCTTGTGAGGCTTTGGAGACACAGAGGCTTTTTGTAGGCATGGTAGGCTGGAGCCTGGGAACCTTGAACAACACCAGGGTAACCACTTGACAGCATTCAACCTCAGTGGCTTTAGAATAGCCAAATTAAACCAAATTAAATTATGAATTATTATTATAATAGTAATTCCTTATTGTGAACCCGGAACCATTTATCCACACATCTCTCGCAAATGAGGCTGCATCCAACAGCTGCTGCGTCTTTGGGAAGGGAGAAGGAGGCAGAATGGAGTTTGTACTCTGTGCTTTATCTTTTAAAATGTTGTTAGGGGAGAGGCTTAGGCAAAAATGAAAAGATGAATTCAGAGAAAAAACAGAGTTGGAAAATAAAATCAACACAAAATAAAAGTCAAGAACAAAGGCTGCCCTGGCAAAGGACTGTTATTAAATTTGCAATGGCCTAATTGAGCAGCCACTGTATCTCGGTAATGCAGAGCAGGCTATGAGGATAATCATGTGCTATTAGAAGTTGTTTTCTGTGTCTTTTCACCATTACATATATCAGACATCCATGGGATAGAAAGCACTGGAAACATGACATTTTAACCCAAATTTTGTGCACGTCATGTATGTTTAAGCATATCAAATCCTCTTTCTGGAGAGAGGTTTTACCCTGGGAAACAACAGATTTTTTTGGCTTAGTCTTTCTGCCCCCTCCAAGGAGAGCTGATGTTGCAGTGGCTGAGATGAAGTGATTTAATTATTCAGTTGCTTATAGTCACCAACATAAAACATATTTTCTTTGCATTTGTATCTACCTGGTTGGAAAAAAATTTTATTTTTAACTGTAGGATTTTAACAGGATACAGAATTTAATTTTTAAAATAAGCACCATATTTGAATGCAAAACTGAGGCATACAGAACAAATAGCAATTACTTGTTCAAAAAGTACTGACCATTACCTCTGAGCTCCTTTCTTGTTGATATTTCAAGAGAAAGAGGTGAATTTGGCAGCAGGTTATGCCACGGGTTAAATCAGGTGAGGAAGGGATTGTGTTCTGCTGAATCCTGAGCCTTCTTGAGCAATACCTGTGTGAGAGCCTTTGAGCAGAGGTTGTGACTCACATCCCCACAGCTCATTTCTGTGGGCCTTCACTTCCAAGCTTCAGCTGTAGTAAAGGTCTTGTGTGCCAAGAACAGGAATTTTGATGTCATTAAATGAAGATATTATGTTGAATTATGCCATTCCCCCTATTTTTTAAATTTTCCAATTTAATTACAGAAACATTATTAACTGTTTAAATCAATGGCCTACATTTTACCAAAGTAGTAAGCTAGTGATTGGTAGGGTAAGTAGTTGTCAGGCTACTGGAATTAAAAAGCAAATAAACCTGTTCAGTTTGCAGGGTTTAGCGTACATTTTCATCAGTTTTGAAAGATAATCATGTAACAAAGTTAAATTTGCAGAGAATTCTTGACTGTTGTTTACAGAGAATTGTATGTTTTTTTATTACAAATGCCTTTACCTGATAGACTGGTGTAACTCCATTGCTAATGGACTCTTTTTCTTTAATAGCACTGCCAAACAATTTATACCACGTTTATAAATAATAGAATAAGGACACTGTTGAAGGAAACTACTGCAGTGACCTTAGCAACACTGAATGCTGGCAGTGTGTCTATTAAAAGTTTTTTCACTGCTGAGATTTATAGAATCATTTCTGATTCTACAGCCCACATAAGTTTTTGCTTCTCAGTGAAGCCAGGCTCTCAGCTGTGGCAATTGGGCTTTTATTAAAGAAAAGTTTATAAAATGTGGGAGGAAAATTTTAGAAATAGCTGTGTACTCTAGAAATCAGCATGAGATACTTGGTGCATATGGACACTCTGTCCCTGGAAGTGTCCAAGGCCAGGTTGGACAGG